>LPNX011148870.1:122209-195834 GCA_001517045.1 Pseudotsuga menziesii
TGAGAAAATTAGAAATGAAAGGGGTCCAAAATGAACATACCTGTGGATATTTAGCTTCCACAATCATGCCAGCGGCCTTGAAAACAGGTGCATTGTCCATGATGATTTGTACACATGAATCAACACCTACTTCTTCAATGGTTTTGATGAGTAAATCACCCATAAATTGTGCATCCTTGTATTTCCCAAGAGCATCCACCGCTTTAAACAACAACGGTCCATTTTGGGAAGATATTGTTAGTTTTTCAACATTCAAGCTAGCATTATGTTAGGATCTTTAACTGAGAGAACAACAAGTACAGCAATCAAACACAAGAGACAATGAACACGGTGTTTTTACTTGGGGAAACCATAAATGGAGAAAACCCCGCAACTTCCTCAAAGATAGAATCAACACAAAGGTAAAACCACAAAACAATAAGATGCACTCCCGACAGTAGTAACCTTCTTCTTCACTAGCCCCAGTGTCTTCTCCTTCCTCAACTATGCACTACACTTGAGTGTGTAAGTGATGTGTGCTAAATATAGATTCCAACTCTCTATTTATACTAAAACCCTACTAGGGACGACCTCTACTAGGAGAGTCTAATAACCCTAGTTCCCCGGAACTGCGAGGACTTTAACACTTAGACAATTAGAGGGTTACCCACAATGACTTGACATGACTTTTTTATATTATTTATTCTCCCGATCGAAACATCGAGGCATGACATAACATGATAACATCCCGGAATAAACATCTGGTTACAATAGATAAGAAATACAAGTGAAATACATTCTGAAGTTACAATTACATCAACACTCCCTCTTAACTAGGAAGGTATTCTCTCGACACAATTTTCATCACTGGTCTTCTTCTCTGTATCAACTGGATCATCTCGTCATCTGCATCTTCAAGTCTTCTTCATCTTCAAGTCATCTTTCATTTGGATCTGGATCATCACTAGATCATACTCGATCTGGAACATCGTCACTGGATCATACTCGATCTGGAACATCGTCACTGGATCATCATCAATGGATCTGGATCATCACTTGATCTGTATCATCATCACTGGATCTGGATCATCACTTGATCTATATCATCATCACTAGATCTGGATCATCACTTGATCTGGATCATCATCACTGGATCTGGATCATCACTTGATCTGGATCATCATCATTGGACTGGATCTGGATCATCATCACTGGACTGGATCTGGATCATCACTGCTGGATCTGGATCATCACTTGATCTGGATCTCTCAGAGTCATCATAACTGGATCTGGATCATAGCTCGATCTGGATCTTCTCTAGTCATCATCATATGTGCTATCTCATGATTCTTCTTGTCACAGGAAGTTCTACAGAGCCATCATTCTTTCATGCTGGGTGTATGCCTACCTCCTCGTAGGTCTCTGGTAGCCCTTATATCTGACCTACTCGTCAGAATGGCGGTATCCCTTACATCTGACCTACTCGTCAGAATGGCCAGCACTCACATTTGGCATGGAAGGAACTTAATCCTTTAGCCATGAACAGAATGGCACTACCCTTACATCTGACCTACTCGTCAGAATGGCAGTAGCCCTTACATCTGACCTACTCGTCAGAATCGCCAACTCTCACATCTGTCATGGGAGGAACTTAATTTTTTAGCCATGAACAAAATGGCAGCGCCCTTACATCTGACCTACTCATTAGAATGGCAATAGCCCTTACATCTGACCTACTCGTCAGAATGGCCAGCTCTCACATCTGACATGGGAGGAACTTAATCCTTTAGCCATGAACAGAATGCCATTGCCCTTACATCTGACCTACTCGTCAAAATGGTGGTAGCCCTTACATCTAACCTACTTGTTATAATGGCCAGTTCTCACATCCGACATGGGAGGAACTTAATCCTTTAGCCATGAACAGAATGGCACTGCCCTTACATCTGACCTACTCATCAGAATGGCGGTAGCCCTTACATCTGACCTACTCGTCAGAATGGCCAACACTCACATCTGACATGGGAGGAACTTAATCCTTTAGCCATGAACAAAATGGCTCAGCCTTTATATCTGACCTGCTCGTCAGAATGGCTATGGGACTCATCACTTTCCCTTGGAGGAAACCTATATCTGGAGAACACCAAGCCTCTCCCTGAAGTACCCAAACTTCACCCTAGCTAATGGCTTTGTCAACATATCAGCTATCTGTTCCTCTATCGCAACATACTGGAGCTTCACTGCTCCCCTCTACACCATATCCCTGATATAGTGATACTTGATCTCGATGTGCTTCAACTTGTCATGGAACACTGGATTCTCTAACAACTTCACGCAACTCTGGTTGTCACAATGTATACAAGTAGCATCCATCTGGAGATCAAATAAATTGGACAATAGCTTTCATAGCCATACTGCCTCACAACTAGCTGAACAAGCTACGGCATACTCTACTTTAGTTGTACTCAATGCCACACAGGATTGCTTCCTGCTAAACCAAGAGATCACACCTGATCCCATATTGAAGCAACACTTTGAAGTGATCTTCCTATCAATGGCACTGCCTACCCAATCTGAACCAACATAACCCTCCAGGTTAATCTTCTGATTCGCATCGTACTTGAGCCCATAATCAACTGTACCCCTCAGGTACCTCGGAATATGCTTTGCAGCAATCAAGTGAACATTTCTCGAATCTATCAAGAATTGGCTCAAGGTGTTCACTGCAAAGCAAATATCCGGTCTCGTGTTCGTCAGGTACATCAAGGACCCAATCATCTAACGATACATCGTAGCATCAACCGACTCTGATGAAGCATCACTCAATAGCTTCAGGTTCAATGCCATAGGTGTGGCCATAGCCTTGCAGTCCATCATCCCAAACCTCTTCAGGATCTCTACTGCATACTTCCCTTGTCCAAGGAAGATTCCATATGTACTCTGCCACACCTCCATACCTAGAAAATAATGCATCATACCCAAGTCCTTCATCTCGAACTCAGCAGCAAGCTTTCTCGTTGTATCAATAGTCAACCCATCCATACCTATCACAAATAGATCATCTACATATAGTAGAAGTATCACTGGGTTGCCATCTTCAACCTTGTAGTAAAGGTTGGAATCTGCTTTACTCTTGGTAAAGCCCAAACTGGATAGAAAGCTATCAATTCTGTTGTACCATGTCTTGGGTGTCTGTTTCAAGCCATACAAGGCTTTCTTCAATCTGCACACATGAGACTCCTTGTCATGTGTCTCAAAACCGAGTGGTTGTTCCACATATACTTCCTCTTCTACTACACCATTCAAAAAATCAGTCTGGACATCCATCTGGTGTATCTTCCATTTCATTACTGCAGCCAGAGAAAGTACTGATCTGATGGAAGTGTGTCTGGCTACGGGTGCAAAGGTTTCTTCATAATCTATTCCTTCTTTCTGAGAGAAATCTCGAGCCACAAATCTTGACTTATATTTTTCAATGCTACCATCTTCAGCGTGCTTGATTTTGTAGATCCATTTGGAAGTTACAACTGACTTCCCTTCTGGTCTTGGGACAACATCCCAAACATCATTCTTCATGATCAATTGGTATTCTTTGATCATAGCATCCTTCCATTCTTTTTGTTCTACCACTTCTTCATAACTAGAAGGTTCTTTGTCAATGAAATCACATTGTAAAGCTACATACCTGGAGCAAGATCTGGTCCTCTTTCTTTCTCTGTGATTCTCTTCTGGAGCCCCATATCTTTCCGCACCTTGGATAAGTTCTCGTACCCAAGCAAGTTTCCTCTTATGAGGATTCTTCTCCAAAGGTGGATCTATAGGTCTTTGTGGTTCTTCAAATTATCAATCTTCTTCTTGAACTTCTTCGTTCATGGTTGTATCATGAACTCTGGGTGCTTCTGCTTCTTCAAATTCTTCAGCAGGTTTCTTTCTGGATTTGTTGTAGGTTGTATCTTCATCAAATGTCACATCCCTATTGATGTCAATCTTCTTGAATCCTAGGAAGTATATTCTATAATCCTTCGAGCTTTCAAAGTATCCCACAAATATACCCTTCTTTCCTGAAGGATCTAATTTAGTCCTCTTTTCTTTTGGAATGTGAATGTACACTGGACATCCGAATATTCTAAGATGGCTAACTTCTGGTTTCTTTCCAGATAATACTTCTTCAGGAGTCTTGTTCTCGAGTACTCTATGTGGAGTACAGTTCTGTACGTACATCGTTGTTCAAGCAGCTTCCACCCAAAGGTGCATAGGAAGGTCTTAATCATGAAGCATTGCTCTTGCAACTTCCATGATAGTTCTATTCTTCCTTTCTGCAATTCCATTCTGCTGTGGATTATAAGGACTAGACAACTCCCTCTTAATCCCTGATTCTTTGCATAGCTCTTTGAATTCATTTGAAGTGAATTCTCCGCCATTATCTGATTGAAAAATCTTGATCTTCTTTTCAGTATGGTTCTCAATCAAGGCTTTGAATTCCTTTAACTTGTTGAATACTTTGTTTTTGTTCTTCATGAAGTAAACCCATGTCTTCCTAGAAAAATCATCAATAAAAGAAACATAATATGCATACCTGCTTAGTGAGTTGGACGACATAGGACCGCATACATCGGAGTGGATGATTTCCAAGATTCCTTTTGCTTTGCTCTCGCTGCTTGGAAATGTCTTCTTTGTATTCTTTCCTTTCGCACATCCTTTGCAAACCCCATCATGTTTTGCTTGGATTTCTGGAAGACCTTCAACAGCTTTTCTTGCAATTGGTAGTGCTCTATAATGCACATGTGCAATCCTTCTATGCCAAAGTTCAATTGGCTCTACTATGTCATGGACCAAGGCTTGTTCTCGGTGGCCCTTCAATTTTTACAATCCTCCTTCTTGTTCTCCAATCACCACCACATCATCGATAGTATTTCCTTTTGGCCACATGATGACTTGACCATCTATGAATGCAACTCGCATTCCTTTTGCATCTAATGCTGATATGGATAGGAGGTTCTTCTTGAGTCCTAGCACAAACAATACTTCCTTCATTGTTAGAGACTTTCCAGAGTCTAGTTTATGGGAAAATTCCCCACTACCTTTTATTGGATATTGGTAGTCATCTCCTAGGTTTACCTTGTGAGGTGATTCATGTTCTGACAGTCTTACAAAAGATTCCTTGAATCATGTCATATGTTTGGAAGCCCCACTGTCGATGAGCCAATCATCACTTCCATGAGTAATGTTTCCTGTGAGAGTGGAAATCAAAACATATTCATCCTCGCTTGAAGAATCTTCACTTTCATATCCGGTTCTCTTCTTGGATGGTTCATCATCCTCTGCAGCATGAGCATGATGTCTTCTTTTGTTGCTCTTCTTTGTTGGCTTTGGTTTCTTAGGATAGTTCTTTGCATAATGTCCTGCTTCATCACATGTATAACATATGACTCTAGATAAATGCTTTTTGTGATAGGACTTACCTCTCTGGAAATGAGATCTTATTTTGGATGTCTTGGAGTGAGACTTGGAGTGTACCATGAGAGCCTGGTCTTCACTTCCCATCTTCTCTTCTCGAGCTGCTATTCGAGCTTATTCTTGAGAACATTCTTCCCATAGTCTGCTGAACTTGACTAACTTTGTTCTAGCACAGATTCCTTGGATGAAAGAATCCCATGACCTATGGAGGCCATTCAAAATAGTCATCACAATCTCTACATTTTCCACTTCTTCATCAACAGCTTCTAGTTGTTCATTGATCTGAGAAACTCTTGTGAAGTAAGACTAGATTGTTTCTACATTCTGAATCTTCACATTCTTCAGCTGGTTTCTCAAAGTCATCTTCTAGTTTCTGTTCTTTCCTTCAAACAATTTGGTTAGGGCATCAAACATAGCTTTAGGTGTCTTTAGGGAGGACACCTGTGGTATGAGATGATCCTTGATAGAAGCAATGATTCTATTTTCCATAACCAACATCTTCTTATGCAAGGCCTTAACCTCATCTCCCTCTGGAACTGGAACCTCCTCATGGATGTAGGAGTCTAACTCATTCTCTTCCAGGACCAGGGAGATCCTATACTTCCAAGCTCGAAAGTTATCAGCTCCCTCAAGCTTTTCATAAAGCTTGGTATGATGAGACATCTTAAATGAGAACCTCAAATGGAAATACAAAAGATTTTAGATCTTACCACGTCAAGATATCGGATCTGAAACTTGAGCTGAAATCCTGTAGAGCTCGTTCAGGAGCAAATTAGGGTTTTGATTTTCCAGAGTTCTGTCCAACCAAATGCCTTGAAATTTATCCCTAACTTTGATTTTGGGGAGGAGATCAATCTAGGCCTGGGCTCACTAAAAAATTCCTCCTCTGTGAAAAGCCCTAAATTCTGGCAGAAGTGACAAGTCCAAAACTGAAAAACCTCAGAATTGGATTCTGCTTCGACAGAAAGATGTGCCTTAAGGAGGAGAGTTATTCCAACTTACTTTTGCTGAAAATCTGTGGAGAGAGATCCACAAAGTAGGAAGCCCTAGTTCCCACAACTACACAGTGTCTTCTTCTCAGGTTAGCTCTGATACCATGTTAGTTTTTCAACATTCAAGCTAGCATTATGTTAGGATCTTTAACTGAGAGAACAACAATTACAACAATCAAACACAAGAGACAATGAACACACTGTTTTTTCTCAGGGAAACCATAAATGGAGAAAACCCTGTAACTTCCTCAGAGATAGAATCAACAAAAAGTTAAAACCACAAAACAGTAAGATGCACTACCGACAGTAGTAACCTTCTTCTTCACTAGCCCCAATGTCTTCTCCTTCCTCAACTATGCGCTACACTTGAGTGTGTAAGTGATATGTGCTAAATAGAGAGTCGAGCTCTCAAGTTTATACTAATCCCGGCATGACTAAAACCCTACTAGTGCCGACCTCTACTAGGAGAGTCTAATAACCCTAATGCCCCGGAACTGCGGGGACTTTAACCCTTAAACAATCGGAGGGTTACCCACAATGACTTGAAATGACTTGTTTATATTATTGATTCTCCCGATCAGAACATCGGGGCATGACATAAAATGATAACATCCCAGAATAAACATCGGGTTACAATAGATAAGAAATACAAGTGAAATACATTCCAAAGTTATAATTACATCAACAGATACCATGAAATTGATGAGTGGATGGTGTGCGGGATCTGTCCATCCATCAGAAACAATACTCACACCGCATGAGGGACATGTTGTTCTAATTGGCTCAAGGATTTTATCTACCTCCTTCTTTGCTTTAACCAACAATGTGGTTCTAAGCTTCTATGAACTAGGAGACACATAATCACTTGGAGCTCGTTCCAAGATAGTTCGAACAATCTCAACATACAATGGTGACCGTGCAACATTGAATGAGATGAAGTTGAGGTAGAAGAAAAATGCAATGGTAAGGTCTACCTCTTCTCGCGCCTCTTGTTGGAAAATCCTATTCATTGGACCACCTATAAATTGCCTCTTTCTTGTTTGATAAGTATCCCCACTCCCATGAATGCTAGGTGGAAATGGAGTCTTGGTGCTAGAGGACTTCCTCAAAAATGGAAGAGGATCATGCTCTTTTTTCTTGCTTGTTGTTGCCACCTTCCCTAAGCCAACATGATCCTCTCTTTCCATATCCCTCCTTTGATTAACACTCACCGCTTTGCATGAAGAAATCCCACAAGAAGGAAGGGCCAACAAATGGCCCTTAACCTGGAAATATGTGCTCATGAACTCATGCTTGCAAAAATTGCATCTCCAAGACACATTGCCTCCCCCACCAAGCTTTGTCCCAGGCCCATCTTTGCTTGTCACATACTTCCACAAAGGGCATTTTTTTTCTTGGGCTTGTTGTCTTGCTAAAACAGGGTTAAATGGAGCCATAGAATGAGCTCCACTAGTAGCCGATGGAGCACTTGATGGAGAAGGAGAACCGGTTGTGCTTGGTGGAATAGGAGGGGAGGCCCTAGATGGTGCATTTCTCCCTTTCCTTTGCCCCCTACCTCCTGCCCTAGCTGATTGAGACATTCTTTTTCTTGTGTGATGGTTGAGCTTGCAATCCTCTCCACAAATCCACCGGAATGCACTTGGAATCACTTGGAAACAATGGATAGCCTTCAAATCTCCTTCAAAACTCCTTCACCTGCACATACAACTCACTCTCAACCAATTGCTTCCTTGCAAATGACAAAAAGGAAAAAAATTGTTTTAAAGCAAACCTAGATGCCTTTTTCCGCGGTTTACTTGTCGTGTTTTCGGACACGCTCTGATTTGTGTCTGATTCTATTTTTTTTCGTGTCCCAAAATCGGATTCGACTTAAAGTCCAATAGGACACGAATTCAAATCGAATCATTTCCGATTAGATCCCCACATGATAGGAGGGGCCTCTGGAACGAATCCGGTTGAACATAGTTCAAGACTTGTTGTTACAAAAGAACATAGAAAGCTCATTTTGAAGAATATCTCTCAGGCACTAGAGGCAAGGAAAACTTTTGAAATGAAAATCTTCAGATGTGTTCAGGAATAGGGTTTATAAAGGCTACAAAAGCTCTTTCTAGAATAGAGAGATCATCCCTTTTTATGTAAATATTTTTTTATGTATTTCTGTTAAAAGGCAGAGATAAAACATACTTTGTATGTAAATATTTTTTTTATGATCAATATAAACAGCTTTTTTTCCTATGAAAAAAGATATATATATATATATATAGTTTCATACATTCCAACCACGTAAATGTTAACATTTTTTCCATTTATGGATCTTTCAAATTTCGATGGACACTAAAAATTATTACAAATTATTTAAAAAAAATCACATTTCACTCAAACTACATAATAATTGTAAAAAAAAATTAAGTAACCATGAAAATTAATTTGACTATAATCATGATGTATGGTGGCACGAATAGATATAATCCACTCCTAATTGGGTTCAGCAACAATGAGTTTCAAGATGGGTGGTTGGCGAACTGCAATCTGTTTTAGAGAAGAGAGGGACACAATGGTATAATCTTTATACTATAAAGCACAGGATTAGCAGAAAGAGAGGAAAACATGGAAGAAGCGGATTGGAGAGACGATGGAGATTGTTGTCTCTCACATGGCTTTCTGAGGCTAGGTCGCTCGTTTAGAACTCCGAGGAAAAACTTCCATGAGCTGGAACAGGAAACAGTACTCTGGAAACTAGAAGAGGAGCACGAACGATTATTGGACATAGAGGAAAGGATATACCAGATGGAGGATCTAAAAATCAAACTTCATCAGCAAAGGAGTCTTCATGAGTAGCTGGAGAAATGGGTAACCAACTTAGAAACGCAGCTGGCCCAAGTGAAAATACAACAATAAATTAAACAAGGTTCCAGAAGATGGCTCATCCTTCTGCCCGACATTTCCTACAGATGAATTTCAAGCAAAGATGGGAACTAACTGGTACTAGGTTCAACAATGCGTTTCAAATGCAAGTTTATCTTGTTGATGAATTTCAAGCGAAGATAGAAACTAACTGGTAGTTCAACAATGTGTTTCAAATGCAAGTTTATTTTGTTTCAGTTTGATAGGATTTACAGAAGTAGACACAGGCTTCAGAATTACAAGAAGAAAAACTAAACAACTATAGAAGAAAACCGATAACCGATAGAAGAATGGAGTTTATTCACATTTAAACAAACGATAGTAAGAACAACAGGCCAAAATGGAGTCTACTTGATAAAGTAGAGGAATGATGGGCGAGACTCATCGCACTATTCCCTTAATTCAATTCAGATGGCATTGCCTCACATTAGACTACCATGAAATTCCTATTACTGTTTGATCCACTTGTCGCCGTCAATGTAACTGATGCTCAAATACCGTCCAATATGCGTACGATCAGTGAATGTATGTGACCAGGAAACTCTTTTGTCTGCTATTGCTCCAGGCCCGCTACATTGGTACTGCCCAATAAACACAGTCCTGCACATAAAGAGAGTATAATAACATCAGAACGAGATATAAGATTCCAATTATCCATGCATGGATGGTGAAAGAATAGCAGTACAGTGGCTTACTTTTGTCGTAAGGGGTCGTTCCAGTCGAACCATCCTTCTGGGCGGATAATGTCATCCATGTAAGAGTTAACAAACACTACTGTGGAGTGATTTCCCCACGCCCTGCCGAGATACATTAATCCCTTTCCTGTCAAATTGCATTGCTGAAAGACAAAGCCTGTGTCTTGAGAAAGAGAGGATCTCTTATGAGCTGTGAACGCGCCATGATCTATAGGGATCGCATGTAGTTCACAGTTCTGCTATCAACAAACCCAAAAAATTTATTCTCCATTAATAACAGTAAACTCAATCAAAGCTTGAAGGTTCATGATTTACATTTGGTTACCTGATAGATCGATTTTCCATTGCCCGCTACGAAATCCACGGCACCTTCAATGTAACAGTTTCGAAAGTAATGCCTCCCACTGTGATCTAACAGGGTGTCTTGATACCCCAGAAATCTGCAATCGTAAAACGCAGAATGATCTCCCGAAATCAGCATCGCCACAGCTTGATCGCCCTCGTAAGAGTACCGGGACTATATGTATTCTGCATAACTCTACTCTTTAAATCATTTCATCTCATCGCATGCCATTCTATAATTTAATACCCAATTCAAATACAGTACCTGGAATGTGATTTGCCTGGCTACGAAATCTGAAGAAAGAACAGTCACCGATGCCGATTTATCTGTCCCGCCTTTCAATTTCGCGCTATCATTCCAAGTGATAATCGTGTTCTTGGCGTCCGAACCACTCAGAGTTATGAATGGCTTCCGTTTAGGAATAATCACCTTCTCCCTGAGAGATATATAAAATGAGGAACGAAGAATTCAGCTTCACATTATTTAGTCCTTAAAATAAGGTTATAATGACCTAAAGAAAAGTTGTACAGAATGAACCCTAAGTTCATCCCCTTGTCTCAGCTTTTGAAAGTTTCATTGATAAGAAATGCAGCCATATACCAAGCCTGAATCTGATCCTTCTAAGAAACTTTTCAATTCAATCAAGATCACTGTGCTCAAGTCTACGCCATCAGTAAGTTCTCTGGAAAAATTATAGAGATGTAGCTATTTTCCATAATGAAAGTCACCCCAATTAAGGTAGGGTTAATTACTTACTAACCTGTAAATGCCTGGTTTGACGTTAATCACAACAGGCTTCGTGTTATTTACTGGAACTGCATCGATGGCTTTCTGGACCGTAGTGAAAACACCTTGACCTTTCACTGGAGCTACCGTGAGAACAAGCGCTTTGCCAGAGGCAGGCTGCATGAACTTTTGCAGCGATGCAATGAATAAAAAGATAACGAGCAATCCTCTGCAATTGACCATCGATGAGATAGATTGACAAAAGGATGGATTCTCCTTATTAATGAAAAGACTCAGTGGTCGTAATGCATTTGAAGTTAACAGGGTTGATGTAAATATATAGTAGCCAAGGCAGGCCTAGCCTCCAAGCTCCCCCAAATATGGGAAATAGATAACCGTCCAATGGTCCAATGGTTCTGTACAGTTTATCTGGGTGTATATTGTATTTAATGCAACAGGATCGCTGCTTTTTATAATATTAATAATATTAATTAATTAATATTATAAAGTAATTTTTATTTTATAATTTTTAGTATCTTAAAAATATTTAATTATCTTTATTTTATAAATTTTCTTTTATATCATTCACTATAAATTAAAATAGTTAATAGCATAACAATTAATTATTTTATATTTTAATTAACTAATTTATATTATAATTATTTTATATATTATATTTTAACTACCTAGAAGAATAAATACTAAAAAGTGAAAGAAAATTTTGTTATGAATTGAGTGGTGATTTAGTTGGAAAAAATAAAATAAAAATAAAAAATAAATATAATCCGTATTTATAAAGAAAATAAGTTACATAAATAAGGTTATTTAAATAATTTAATAATTAAAAAGTCATTTAAATAATTTAATAATTAAAAAGCCATTTGGTAATGTTGAAATTTAATAAGGGTTAAACTTAGAATCATGGGGTATTTTGAGGTAGTGTTGGAATCTTATGGTTTTTATCTAGATAAATTGTATTAAATGATTTTGTTACCTTTGGAAGTAAATCAAAACCTACTAGTGTGTCTTTTTAAGCAAAATGAGTGTTACTCTCCCACCCATATTCAAATCCTTGTAAATGACATGTTGAGACCTTAAATGGGTCTTTATGAAGTTCTTGATGTTGAGACCTTAAATGGGTCTTTCTGAAGTTCTTGATGTTGAGCTCTCACTATTTTCTCATGGATTTCGGGGTATCGTGAACTACATAAAAACATTAAAAAAAAGTAATGTAATAGATCAATATTAAAGTATTAGATATAAAATACTTTATTAAAATAGGGTTAAAAATTACCAAAAGATAAAAAGAGAGGTTTATTTGGGAAGATTGTAATAAATATAAGGAAATAAGAATAAAAATAAATAGGGAAAAGAATTAAAGAATTGGGTTAATTTATAGGTTTTAATAAATAAATATAAAGAATCATAAATCTTGATATTATTTATTAAATATATCAATTAATCCAAATTTAATAACCTATTTTATATCCAATATTTTAATTTTTTCCCACTTTAGTCTTGTAAATTTTCTTCTTTATGTTCTAATTTGAGGAATTCTTCCAACTAGCCCTTATTTTTAATTATTTAAGCAACTTCTAAACCCTATTTTTTTATTATTTAAACAACCCCTAATTTAAATAAAAATTGTACAACCCATGGCTCTTTGTTTCCCCTCTACTATTTTAATCTTATATCATTTACCTTTTCCCTATACTTATTGACATATTATTAGTTTATTTTCAAACTCAAACTCAATGGCTAGTTTTTCTACTCATCAAAACTTATTTTATGTTCCCTCAAGATGGGTGGAGTGTCCACCTAAATGTTACTAAATTCAAAAAGAGTGAAATCCATAAACAAATATCACAATAAATATTTACCTTCTTTATTGCTTAATAGTTTTATTTAATTTTCCTCTAAATTATTCTTCATTTTCCTAAAAGTATCTTCTTTATTTATTTATTTTCATTCTTTCATCCAATACAAAAATTTCTTCATTTCCTCTTTTACCCACTCTTTTCACTATATTTTATCTTTCATATTTATTTATTAAATCTATCCTCTTTAAATCTTTTACCTTTTTCATCTTCACTCTTCCTACTATTCTTGGTATATTTATTCCAATCTCCCTACATAACCTTTTTTTATCATTTATATTGTCTTAACCCTAACTTATTAAACTATAAAAAAATATTTTATAGTCCATACTCTGTATTTTACCTATTACATCCCTATGTAGTTATTAAATTATTTAAATAACCCCTATTTAATTATTTAACAAACTCTCTCTTTAATACCCTTCCATATTTTAATTTTTCCTTGGACTTGTAACTTCTCTTTTTTATCCCTATTCTTTATATTTTTTTATTTTTTATTTTACCCCAAATCATCCATTTATTTCCAACCAATTTTCTTTTACTTGTTGGTATTTATTCTAATTAATTATTTTACATAATTTTTTTACTTTTTTATATTATTCTTTTTAATTATTTCACATTTTTTCTTATATAATTTTAAGAATAATCTCTCAAAAGCCTCTCAATCCTTATTTTTAATTCTTTAAACAACCCTTCATTAAAAAAATTACACAATGGATGTAAGATAACCAAAAATGAAAAATGAATACCAAAAATGAAACATGAATATTTATTATTTATTTCACTAAAAACATTATGTTATTTTTTATTGTAAACTTTATGACCAATTGGGTCAAGGATGACTGTAATTGAAGAATTATTTATTTTAATGATTAATAAAAGGAGACACGTATCGAGGAGAGACTATTAAATGAGTTTTCACTGACCCACTAGGAGGAAGGAGCAGTTGTAGAAGGTTGGTTTACAAGTGGCAGCACTAGCATTCACTTTCTAGCTATTGCAGGAGCATAATCCCTAAAAAAGTGGTCATGTTCCCTAATATTTCTAACAGAATGAACCTTGTGAGTGCTGCAAACTGAAAAGTGAAGCACACAAGGAATTTGATGGGGGGATAGCTAAAGTGAATTGTTGAGATAAGTCTACTACGGAGTACAAAGTTGCAGAAATGTACTATGTGACAAAGATCTTCGTCTTAGTGGTTCAATGAAGAGGCTGGGGTAAGCATGTAACTTTGGCTACTTGAGGAGAAGGTTGGGTGGAACAATCTCCTCTGGGTGTTTGTCCCCTTTCTGCATTCTATCCAGGTTCAATTGCTATTTAATTTCTCAATCTGTACTTTCATTGTAATATGCCCAAGAATTGTATTTAGGATGATTTGTATTCTCTTGATCTCGAAACTCTTAAACTATATTATTAGAAATCAATTTAAAAGATAGATCTACTTAGTTAAAAGATAGATCTACTGAGTTAAAAGATAGATCTACTGAGTTCAAATGAGATTTATACAGATTTAAACATAACCTCAAACTACTTAGGGTCTTAAACATAATTTGATGGAGTAATGTAATAGATAAATAATAAAGTACTAGATATAAAATACTTTATTAAAATAGGGTTAAAAATTACCAAAGATAAAAAGAGAGGTTTATTTGGGAAGATTGTAATAAATATAAAGAACTAAAAAATAAATAAATAGGAAAAAGAATTAAAGAATGGGGTTAATTTATAGGTTTTAATAAATAAATATAATCGCATCATAAATCTTTATATTATTTATTAAATCTATCAATTAATCTAAATTTAATATCCTATTTTATATCTAATATTTTATTTTTTCTCACCTTAGTCTTGTAAATTCTCATTTTCTAATTTGAGAAATTCTTCCAACTAACCCTCATTTTTAATTATTTAAGCAACTTCTAAACCCTCATTTTTTATTATTTAAACAATCTCTAATTTAAGTAAAAATTGTACAACCCATGGCTTTTTGTTTCCCCTCTACTATTTTAATCTTATATCACTTACATTTTCCCTATATTTATTGGCATATTGTTAGTTTATTTAATTTTATTTTTTTTGGAGTTTTACTTTTCAATCTTGACTCAAACCTAATGGCTAGTTTCATAATCCTTTGCTACTCTTTTCTACTCATCAAAACTTATTTTATGTTCCCTCAAGATGGGTGGAGTGTCCATAAACAAAGTGACATCCATAAACAAATATCACAATAAATATTTACTTTCCTTATTGCTTAATATTTTTATTTAATTTTCCTCTAAATTATTCTTCTTTTTCCTAAAAGATATCTTCTTTATTTATTTATTTTCATTCTTTCATCCAATACAAAAATTTCTTCATTTCCTTTTTTACCCACTCTTTTCACTATATTCTATTTTCCATGTTTATTATTAAATCTATCCTCTTTAATTCTTTTACCTTTTTCATCTGCATTCCTACTACTATTCTTGGTATATTTATTCCAATCTCCCTAAATAACCTTTTTTTATCAACCTTATTTTATCATTTAGATTGTTTTAACCCTAACTTATTAAACTATAAAAAAAAATTATATCCAATACTCTATATTTTACCTATTACATCCCTATGTAGTTATTAAATTACTTAAATAATCCCTATTTAATTATTTAACAAACTCTCTCTTTCATACCCTTCCCTAACTTAATTTTCCCTCACACTTGTAACTTCTATTCTTTATCCCTATTCTTTATAATTTTTTTATTTTTTAATTTTCCCCTAAATCATCCATTTATTTCCAACCAATTTTCGTTTACTTGTTGGTATTTATTCTTTTTAATTATTTTACATAATTTTTTTTACTCACATATTTTTTCATCTAATATTCTCTCCGGAATCCTTATTTTTAATTATTTAAACAATCCTTCATTCAAAAAAAATATACAATGGATGTAACATACCCAGAAATGAAACACGAATCATTTTATTATTTATTTTAGTAAAAACATTATGTTAATTTTTATTGTAAACTTTATGACCAAGTGGGTCAAGGATGACTTAAGAATTATTTATTTTAATGATTAATAAAAGGAGACACCTATCGAGGAAGACTCTAAAATGAGTGTTCACTGACTAGGAGGAAGGAGCAGTTGTAGAAGGTTGGTTGACAAGTGGCAGCACTAGCATTCTCTTTCTAGATGTTGAAGGAGCATAGATCTACTAAGTTACTATTTTCTGTAAAAGTGTTTCATAATCTAAATGATGTTCTTTCTGCATACTATCCAAATTTAAGTTATTTCTACTGATATTACAGCTTAGTGAAATATTAGTAATAGTGATTTGAATCCTGTAGATTAAGATTTGAATTCTTTTACAGTACTGTAACTACTTAGGGTCTTAATTTCAAATGAGATTTATACATATTTAAACCTAACCTAAAACTTATCTAATGTTCAAATCCAAGTTTCCTCCTTAATACTTTGTTTACAATAATCTTTCTACGATCAAGTCTTATCCCCTTAAACAAACTGTGGAATTAAATTTAGTATAACTAGGGTTTAAAATGAAGAGTGATAATTAAGCTAGGTCCACATAAGGGAATCTTAAGCCCAGGTTCTTAGCGATTAAATTATTTAGTAATACCAAGTCGATATTATCAACAGACCGTAGATGTTGTTTATGCAGTATTTCTCTTACAAAAGGATTTGGAAACAATATAGTCAACTAAACAAAATGTAATTCCTTTTAAGTTACCTATAGTCTCATGGCATATTAAACAAAGTTAATTAATCATAGTAAAAGCTCTCACAAGATCTCACTAAAACATTTATAATTTATAAAGGAAATAGACATAGTAGCGATTTTCTATTTCAGCATAGATTTTTAATATAAGTGAGGGTTTTCATAGCATCATAACCATAACCTCATCTTAAGAATAAAACCAAGAACAATATATTTTAATATAAGTGAGGGTTTCCATAGCATCATAACCATAACCTCATCTTAAGATTAAAACCAAGAACAATATAACTGTTAATCCAATAGAACAACACTACAAATATATAAACTATAACCAAGTAAATTCATTGACACAAGTATTTTTTTAACCAAGCTCTGTATACGTAGAAGTTAATTTAGATCCTCACAGAATCCCCCTTCAAGAAGTAAGTCTAAGAACAATATAGCTAACAGAGGCCTTACTTCCCTTGTTTCCAAGCCTATTTGGAAAGGCAAAGACTCCACAGTTGAATCCCTTTGTTTTATAAGTTAACTACAAAATAAACTATGAACAACAAAATAAAATCTTTATCAAACTCTTTATTTACATTACAGCTTCACTGTAAGTTTAACATTTCATTTTGTAAACAAAATGGAGGATTCTTTAAATGGTTTTAAATGCAGCAAACAAAGATTTGGGTTTACACCAAACCCTCATGAGTATTTCTCCACAACATACCCTTTTTAATATCAAACCAATAATAGAGTCTATTTTAGTGGATTCTTAGCCAAAACAAGGATCGACAGTAAGGCTACACGACCTATCATGTTACAACAAACCTAAACAGTGAAAGAAAATCAAAGAAATAAGCAGTTTTATGAACAATCGCATTATAGAAAACAAGAAGACCTTAATACAACCTTGGCATTATAGAAGCATTTTTTACAGTTAGCACGACGAGATTATTACAATAATACATTCATTGCATTATCAGTGTATAAAAACTGTGTATAGAGTGGATTTCTAATCCCAAAAACAAAATAGACAGGGTAAAGGCTCACGGCCACGATTTTTCAAATACTGTAAATAAAGTAAACCACGAAACCCTTACAAGGTTAGGCAAGCTGAAAGTCTGTACATTATAAAAACCATTAATAGAATAGAAATAAAATTATCTTTAAAACCCCATAGCTCTCAAAGGAAAGTGGCATAGTCACATGACTCCACATGCAATGATCTTTTTACATTCTAAAAATACACAGTCGCTTAGTTGGTGAAACAAACCAAGTTGCAGTATCGAAACCCTCAGAGGTACTTACAGTATTGACAAGTTTTAGAACCAACAAAAGTATACAGAATAGCATAGTCATTTAAAATACTCCACAGGTATTACTAATACCATTACAGTGAATATACATTTATACCAAAGCAATTATATCACTTTCACAGACGGGCTGGTAAAAAGGTAAAAAAAAAACTAATGTTTTAACACACGCCACAGAACCCCGTTCCTCCACAGAGCCACGGTAAGGTAAGAATACGAGTCTTACCGGTGTAAGCGACTCCTTAGTCTAATGTCCAGTGAGGATTTCATCACAAAGGACTGCCTTATTACTTCCTACATGCACATTTTTGCAGAGGTTAAAAACAATTAGAAACTAAGATTAAATTTGTCCCCGAAATTTTAAAGTACAGAGCATGAGTTTAACAATGTTACCTCTTGGGAATTTTTAACCAGATAGAGACACCCTTTTTCCTTTACTAGTTTTCTAGTCGTGGACTGGCACCGCAAGAAAAACAACCATGGTCAAGTTTTGAAGGAGATAGGATTCGAGCTCTTTGGCTCTTCCATCTCTGCTCTCTTTTAAGAGTTTCATAGAGCTAAGAAATGAGAATATGAGAGAGTTTGCAAGAAAACCATAAAAACCAAACAAGACACCATCAATTTGGTGGTTGCAACTTTCGAGGTTCATTAAAAACCTAGGGCTTCGCTTTTTGTCCTCCTGCCATGGAGGTGTGTTTTTAATACAGTCACATGGGTAGTACAAGGATGGATTTATGACTCATCCTTGGCATGAATTTGTCACCATTGAAATATCAATGCCTAATTCAACCATCGCATAACCTTCAAACCAATTTCGATGGCGTAGGTCCTCACCTTGGAATTTAAACCATTATAATTTACCCTTGTATTATAGTATAGTTTAGGTACAAGTTGTGTTTTTAAACCTTGGTGGCACTTGTTGTTTTTGAGCTTGAAGTCATTTAGGTTGAGTCCCTTTTCCAAGTCAAGGTTGAAACTTTGTAACCTGCACCAAGGAAAGATGAATTTGCATGCATTAGCCAGGGAGGATAAGTACGTCTACGATACTTACTTACCAGCTCTATATAACCTAAAAAAATAATAAATAGATGCTACAATAGTACTTGCAAGAGAATGGATAAAAAGCAAGGTTGCCACATTTTATTATCAACCATTATGCATGCCATAATATCAACCAATGGTCATATGAAAACATACTAACGATGCACACTAAACATAAACAAATAAATCTTACAGATTACTATAACCTGTGTCCTTACGACAAAATTCTAGAGAAATATGACATCTCTATAAGGGCTGATGCACAATCATGGACTCCTTTAAAGACACTTTAGATGCCACATAATATTGGACGAACCTGGAACCTCTAACTTTAGGTGACAATTAGGGGTACTTCCCTAACGTATTTGAAGATGAACTAAAAAGAAAAAACATAGGTAATTGAATCATCTTTCATAATATAAAACATTTATGTAGAAAAAATGTGTGTAAATGATTATAAAATTAGTTTTCGTTAAATTGGGTTTTCAAATTTTCAGCATATCATAACATATGTGTTTGTGCGGGTGCAGCAATATATGAGGTAAATGATGTCAATTTTGTATAAAATCTTGCAGAAATATAAAGGACATATGGGCCTAGTGCAACACTATTTTTTCAAAAAAATTCATGAAATTTTTTTATTATTATTAATTATTGAAGTCTGAAAAGATTGAAATGAAAACATTTTGTGTGGGTGCAACACTTTAGGGGGGGGAATTAATGAAATCATTGATTTCTATATATAATATTGTAGAGCTCTGTCTCTTCTAGTGCATCATATATTTTTCTTAGGAAATGGTGAAGGAAATCAAAAGTTATATAAAAAACAATCGATGTATCTATTTTCGAAAACTGACATTTGTCATTTAGAAAAATAATAATAAATAAGTAAAACATACATTTGAAGGAAAAAATTACATATTCAGAAATGTAAGATTGTACTCTACAATATTCTAAATTTTCATAAAAAATATTGTGTTTATCATAGAAAAACATGCCATCGAAACTGTTCATATTGATAGAGTTCTAAAAGGCAGGAAATAGCCCTGGTTTATTTGTCCTAGCCAATAGGTTCGGTAGTTCGAAGCTATTTTCGAACATAATTCCAATCCTTGTTCCCATCGAGTTTTTAAAGTTTAAAAACATGCATATGCACTTTAGCGTTATTCATATCGCATATGTGATATATCACATATGTGAATCATATCGCATATGCGCTATAATGCATATGTTTTTTATCTTTATTGGTAAAAAAGAGTACGAGAGTAAAAAAGAGTTTACCAAGTTAGTGGATAGGCTTTGGAAGAAACCCCATCTAATAATAAAAAATCATGCTAATTATTGGCCCCGCCAAAGAGGTTTAGTGTGGAAGAAGGACGACGCTTAGCTTAAAATTTGTGAATAGTTGTGGATAATGAGGTCAAATTATTGGAGGTTCAAGGTGCTTGTCCATGGTGCTTGTTCATGGTGCTTAATACATAGAAGTTGCCTTTAGGTTTAATTATTGAGTTTTATTACCTAACCTTTCTCTAGGGCTCGAAACTCATATCTATCTCTAAAATATTCCTAATGGTACCAACACATCCACTATGAGGATAAGGATTGAGAGATCATTTATGTTGTTTTGAAGCATTCTTTTTGTCCTTGGACACACAAAAGCATATTTTAGGGCCTAAGGCCAAGGTGTCATCTCTCAACTATGTTGAGGCTCCATGATGTATACATTGTGCTCGAGAACTCATAATCATAATAATAATCCCACTTGGAGGCCACATATCTTCTTAAGACATGATTATTTTTGTTCAAGGCATCATTCTTGGGTCAATATTCATATAACATTCATTTAGGTCCTGCGGCTTAGGGTTTATCCCACAACTATGTCCAGGACCTTGATATCCATATGTAATGCTCAAAACATCCTATTATTTCTAATTACCCCACATGGAGGCTACGGATATGCTCTGAGGTCATGTATGGTGGATCAAATTTCATTCTTAAAACTATATTCTAAGAAGTTTTATTTATGGTACAAGGCCTAGGTTTCCTACCTTAACAATGTCCAAGACCCATGGATTCATATCTGCTGTCCAAAACCTTCTAACAACATCCATTTCACCACTCGAAGGAAAGGGTAACTTCAAGAGGTCATGGCTGGTCATTTGAGGTGTTTTTCATGGTCATGGATTCCTTTAGTGTCTACAACCTGGATTTCTTGATCGCTCAACCATGTCAAGGGTCTCTAAACCCATCCTTAGTGATTAAAACAACCTAATGGCATCAATTCCCATGCACAAATCTAATAATGGCCTCAAGAGGTAACATATGGTGGTTTAAGTTGTTATTGGTGGTCCTAGATGCCTAGAAGCTTCATTTAGTGCCTAAAGTAGAGGTTTCATCCCTTGAAAATGTTTAAGACTTGAGGGCCCTCCCTCCCACTTATATTTATTCCCCTCCCACCAATCCCTTTCCTTTATATTTTTCCTCCCTCCAGGCCCCCCTCATATATATCCCCTACCCATCCCTCCCTTCCCCTTATATTTATCCTCCCTTCATCCCCCCATATATGTCCGCTACCCATCCCTCCCTCCCATGATTCCCTCTACACCTTCCTCTCCCTCCTTTGAATTCCCCCCTCTTAACCAATGTAATGTTGGGGCATGAGCCACCCCATAGACCATCTGGATGGAATATTGGGAGTCTAAATGGTATTATAATGGGATAAGGGTGCCATTATAGGGTTTTGGATGGGATGGATGGGTCTCTAAACATTGACTATAGTCATGGAAGAGAAGGCAATGAGTCCCTAAATCAACATGCATGCCTTATAGAAGGAATATTTGGCTTTCAGTGGGATATGGGTGTCATTATGAGGTTGTATGCACTAAGGATGGGTCTCGGGGTCTTAACCATGGTAATGGGACAATAGTGTAACAGAAACAAGTCTTAAACCACTACACATGCCCTTTAAAGGGGATATTTAGCCTTAATATGGGATATATGTGCCATTAGACTATTTTATTCATTGAATATTTTTATCGACGCGTTGACCATGGTCATATAGGAACCATTATGAATATTTCCAGATAAGAGATAGTTCTAAAGACACTACCATGGTCTAAGGATAAATCCAATATTCTACAGATTAAAGGATGTTTTTATGGTTCATGGACAAATCATAAGGTCCCAGACTACGACAAGCCCTATAAATGGAGTCTAAATGGGATAAGGGTTTCATTATAAGATTTGGGACTTTGAGCAATGTCATGGAAGAAATGGTAGGGTCTTAGGACCTAAATGAATCTTTTATGGCTCATAAGATATAAATGAGTCCTTTAATTACCACACATTCCTTCTAGATGGGATATTTCTGCCTCTAGGTTGGGTAAGGGTTCCATTATGAGGTTATGTGCACTGAGGATAGGTCTGGAGGTATTAACCATGGGTATGGGTTCCATTATAAGGTTATCAAGTTTAAATATTTGATATGCACTAAGTTGCATATGTGATTTAGTGATTACGTAATACAAACTGCTTGTTAAGTAAAAAGGAGTGTATTCATGTCGCATATGTGATATAACGCATATGTGATAAAACGAACATGTGTATATCGCATATGCGATATGTGTTTTATAAAAAATGTTGGGTTGCGGGCTATGGGCCATATTTATTGTAGCAAAAGATAGAATTATTCTGAACATGCACAGAGAGAATTGTTCAACCTGCAATTTAATCATTCCTTACACAAATCCATAGGTTTTGTACAAGTTTGGGTGGATTTCAATGGGGAATGTACGTAATAGAGGTCGAAAGTCAGCGAGGAAGGTGCTTACACTGGAAGAAGCTGAAAATAAAAAAGAAAAGAAGATGGAAGTTCAAGAAATTGTTGGCATTCATTGGATGAGCAAATACTTCCCATTCCCACTCAACAGATACTTGATGTAGAGGTTGAGGAAGATAATGGAACATTAAATGAATATGGTTATAGGGGAGATGATATTCTTGTTCCATTATTAAGAGGACAATATTGTGAAGAGTTCAATCATTATGTTCCTCATGATGCAAATGTTACTCTGAAACAACCATGCTAGGTGGTTCAATATCCTTATCAAAGTTGGGAGTCTGTAGTGGATGTAAACATCACTCCAACATTTCAAACGGCAAGAAATCTCTCATCAAAACGAAAGAGAACTCCTAAATGCATACAAGTCGACGAGAGTGAATTGAATTCCATGGAAGGTAAGATGGCTTCACAGGTGACAATGTACATGGATAATATTCATTTAACTGACATATGACATATAATATTAAATTGGTGACTTAACAGGTGACAATGTACATGAATAATAATAATGTACATTGTTAGCTATCCTGGGAAGACTCGGGTTTACTGTAATGTGTACCAACAATAACCCTAGCTCACTAGCCCTTTCGGCGACAGACCGCTGAATGGCCTGAATTCTCACCCGAAGTGATCTTGAATGGGGTGGCTGAAGACTTAGGTGTCCTCAACCGGGTTCTGGGGCACCCTAGTGTCTCGCGACTCTTCTTAGCCAGCAGGATCCCTCTACAAGGCATTGTTATCTCTTACTCGCTGGCTCTGATAGGGGAATAACTCTTATTGCATCGCAGCCTCTAGGACGATGTGCATTTTCTCCTCTACTCAACCCTTCACCTGCAATATCTCACACCGCAGCTCCTCTGACAATGAGATATCGACTTTCTATACTGTGATATCTTCTACAGTAAGACTCAATGTGACTCTCAAGGTCCAAGGATTTCTCTCTGGGTAAAATAGCTCTGTTAACCTTCTACAGGGTGTTAAACAACCTTACTTAGACTTCCACAGTTCAACACTCTTAGCATCAACTATACTCAACTTGCTGAACTAAGTATACTGGAATCACTTAACACTGTAACTATTACTGCCGTGAATCAAGCACCGCTCAACTCAGACACATAACACTTGATACATTCAACTTGCATTTAACCTTCTATAGTGCTGTAACTGAATGAGAGCATACATACATTCACTAACTGGTAAGCAAAGCTCATGTAACATACAACAGATAGTAAGAAGTAAACACAATCACATGAAACAGTCTCACAACACACAGATTTAATGTGGCTCACTCCCAGGAAGGAAGCTACATCCATAAGAACTGGTTTATATATTATATCTGGAGAGGATAAACACAGTTCTGCTGTAACCTAGTATGCAGCTTGAGATCTTATTGGAAACTCCACGCACACAGCTGGGATCCCTTCTCTCTTAGATCTCTTCTCTTTCTATATTTCCTTCTTACAATATACTCTTCCTCTCTCTCTCTCAATCCCTACGGATTGTTACATTCATGCTCTAAGAGCCAGCTACTAGTTACAGTAAGATAACTACAGACTGAATACAGAACCAAAGCTCAATTCTCTATGAGCTAACAGACCAACTGACTCACTAATTGTCTGAATAGCTAACCTTTTACAATACAAAATACATGCCTTTATAGGTGGCCCGAAGGTCTCTCCATAATACAACATTGTGGGCCTTTCCCAACAGTAACCCAAAAACCCTAAGTTTGACAGTCGGCGTATCTGTACTTTGAACTGCCGCTTTCTGTCACACCATAGCTTTCTGCAGTCTTCCACGCTTCCCGGCGCTGATCGTGGGTACAGGCGCCGCTTCCTCGGTCGCTCCCCTTCTGTCCTTTGTCTTCAATACCTTGGCCCGTTGCTCCTTTTCTCTTTATGAGGGTAGCTGAGCCCTCCTGTCTTCGTCGTTGCCGTAAGTGCAGTGGTTGAGCTCTCTCTTCTCAGCCGCTGCCTTAAGTGTAGTGGTTGAGCTCTCTCTTCTTGACCGCTCAGGTACTGTTTCCTCTTGAATTTCTTGTTCCGATATAGCAGCTTTTCCTGTAGCTACGGGGCCCTGCTCCAACATACATTGTTAAATATTGACATGTTAATATTCATGTAAATCTTTTTATGTTGTTTTATAACATTGTTTATTTTTTTACACCAGGTGAAAGTATGTGATTTTATTTCATAGTTTCATGGAAAGATCCAAACGTACATTCAACATGTCAATATCGAATGGTGGCAAGATGAGCAATTCAAAATATGTCAGGATACCTTCCCTCTCAGAACAATACTATCAGTGGTTGACTTTGCGGAAAATTACACCCTACAACAACAAAATGAAATACAAAGTCAATACTATCACTCGGAGCGGGTGAGAATAATCAGTACATATCACGTATCGACTTGGACCAGATAGCAATGAAGAGAAACATGTGATACTGAAATAAAGTCACTTCTACATAAGTGACGATCGGACCCGTGACATCCATTACGTGCAGCATTTCTTTAAATAATTATATGATCATGTGATAGCTATGGATATACCATTTTATTGTCATTTGATTTGGTCAGATGGTTGTGCAGGATAGTTCAAGAATGCATGTGTATTTCAATGGTTGTGTTTGTTGCACATAATATACAAGGTGCCACATATATGGAACTACTTTTAAATTGGTCATGGAAAAGGAGATCATGATGGTGATGGTGCATGCATAAAAATTGCCCTTTGAAGGGAAGAGATGAATTTTACAGGTGCTCTCCTTCGAGACATTGCATCTATAGTGAAATGGCGTGCATATGTCATGGGAGAAAAAGAAACAAGGAAACACCTAGTGCGGAGAATATTCTTGGAGGTGACAAATGTGGACCGATCCCAAACACATCATGTGAACACAGTGCATGGAACTCAACAGTTTCATTCAATTAGAAGCTCATACAACTCGACCCTACAAATTTGGACAAGATTGAAGGCTTGCTTTTGCAGTTCTTGTAGCATTGATGAATGGGATGATTGTGAGTATACAGATACAGTTGATACATGGGATCGAGTGACACTTGGCACCGATTTCAAGGAGGTTAATGAAATATACCATTTGGAAGATGATCAGACACATATTTCTACAAACTATGATCACATATTGGATCTCATACAAGCAGGTACAAAAAATAAATTAGTAGTGTTATAGCTCAAAATGACACATCTCTACCTGTGACCACTTTCCTATGTTTTCATCGCATGTCGACACTTCCATGATGACACTTCATGAAAAGTCATTGAAAGTCACTGAAAACACACCTAACTTGGAGGACCCATATCTTGAGTTTTGTAACTTCGTTTGACCTTATCTTTCCGCCATTGGAAATATATTTCAGTTAGCTAAAACTTTCCAGAAGACACCAAAGTCTAAAAATGCCCAGAAATATCCTAAAAATGATTTTTTTGATGTGTATGTGAGTTTCCTTAAGGCAAACCCGCATACATACGCGAGTTTCTATATATAATAGTCATGTACACCTTATATATGTGACTTTTTGCATTGCAACCCATGTATTCCTCCTTGTGTATGATACTGTTGTCTCTGCAGCCTACGTACGCCTCCTGAAAATGTCAAAAAACATGTCTTTTGAATTTTAGGTAGTTTGGGTAGTTATGCAACTGACTCCTTCAGTTGTAACTACTTTGTCTTCACCCCTAACTCTTCCTTAAGCATATAAATAGAGGTATGGAGGTCCATGAGAGGGGACTTGAATATTTGCATCATTATGCTGGAGGAATTGGGACTCTCTTTGCCCACACCTTTTCCCTAGAAGCATTCTCCTTGTGTTGCAGAGCTTGGAGGATGAGTTCCTTGAAGAAAAGAAGCAGCAGAACCAGATCAAGGTTTTGTGAGGTGTCGAACTTGAAGAGAAGGTATATTTGTACTTGTTTTCAATATTAATAAAGATGTGATGTCCTTCTTCTTCCCAAATCAATGTGTCTTGTATATTGAATCTCTGATTATGATTATATGATGTTATTTATCAGATTATGTTTTCATGTTTCATTGAATATAATCTCCTTTCATATAGTCTATTTGGTTTGAGGAAGGTATAATTCGTTTTGAAGGTCTCTTGGAGCAAGAGGAGCGAGAAGAGGATTGAAGGGATGCTTGGATCAAACTTCGTTTGTCAAGGTATGAACCATTCCAATTTCTGAAACTTGCTTATATATGCTTGTTGAACATTATACATCCACCTTTCAACCCCAGTATGTTGATGGCCTCTTAAACCCTAGCCATAGGAAACTTTCCTTTACAACAAGTAGTACCTAAATTAGAAATTTAATTTATGTTACATGCAAGACCTTATTTAAAAAATGTATTGTTAACTCGACCTATTTCCTTTCACAGGTCAGATATATGCAGTGGTTTCCCCAAAAAATAATGAATGAGGTTGTGACTATTAGTTGGCACGTTTCTTAGAGGGGAAACAAACGATTCTTGAACTTGTTACAGATGATGAAAATATTGAATTCCCAACTAGATCGATTTTTATAAAAGGGGAATACTTGACACTAGCAGCACAACAAAAAAAGGAAGGGTGGGTATGTATATCATAATTATAGACCAGAAGCTATTGTATACCACTTCACCAACCTGGTAGTTAGTATAAACATCAAGCTATGCACACTTTCAAACAAAAATAGGTCACATGTACGATACTTGCTACCTCATATAGAGTACTAAATATTTATGGACACCATCGGTAGCAGAGATGATCTAGATGGCCTACTCGAGTGAGTGCATTTTCAGGTGTGTGACTAGATTGTCCAGTGTGGCTAGATTGTCAGGTGCATTATTTAAACTTTAAAGTGCATTCTGAAGCACAATTTCAATTATTTAGCCTTAGTTTATTCCCAATGTAATAAACAGGTGAGTGACGAATACCATTCATAGACATAATACTATTCAGGGGATACTACACACTATAAACACAATCTTACAACCTCAGGTGAGTTATCTATAAATCATGTTTGCACATTTCCATTGGGTTCTCTTTATTTTCTTATAAGAATACTAATGTTTAGTCTTTTGTGTGCCTAGGATACAAACACAACCTATGGCACATTGGAGGCGCCAAGAACAACCCAGTGTCTTTAGACACCAAAAAATAGAAATCGGAAAATAGCATGCTCTCGAGTTGTTGCAATTTACCTTATTTATGTTTTTATATTAATGTACATTTAATTACATTGTTGGGTCAACTCTTCTAACTCTTACATTGGTGGGTCAACTCTGCAAAACCCTCGACCATGCATGTGTCGGTAGGGTTCCTATACCTTCCTTTCCCATACAGACTTGCAGGAGCCAATGTCATGCAATTTTGCTGCTCCGTTTGGTTTTTCGTTCCCAGACCGAAAGTCACTAAGTGTCCCTAAATGGAATTTTATTGCGACTTTCAACTCAACATAACTCAGAAACCAAAGGTCAGACCGACGAACCGTCGACTCCGTTGGTATCTAGACATGCTATTACCTCTAGGTGGCCCTTTCCCTCGTGTTTTCATGGCCCAATGACTTCATTGTGCATTGATTTCGTAAACTAGGGTTTTTCTCAGTTTCCTTCATGCAACTCTAGCATTAGTGGGTCAACTCTACAAAACCCTCGATCATGCCTGTGTTGGTAGGGTTCCCATATCGGCCTTTCCCGTGCAAACTTGCAGGAGCCAACGACATGCAATTTTGTTGCTTCGTTTGGTTTTTCTCTCTCGGACCAAAAGTCACCAAGTGTCCCTGAAAGACATTTTTATGTGACTTTCAACTCAACATAACTCAAAAACCAGAGGTCGGATCAACGAAACATCGACTCCATTGGTCTCCTGGAAAGTGATTACCTTTAGGTGGCCCTCTCCCTTGTGTTTTGATGGCCCAGTGACTTCATTGTGCATTGATTTTGTAAACTAGGTTTTTTATCGGTTTCCTTCAATGCAACTCTAGCATTGGTGGGTCAACTCTGCAAAACCATTGATTGTTGCTGTGTTGGTAAGGTTCCCATATCATCCTTGCCCATACAGACTTACAGAAGCCAACGACATCAAATTTTTCTACTCCATTTGGTTTTTTGCTCCTAGACCGAAAGTCACCAAGTGTCCCTGAATGACATTTTCATGCAACTTTCAAGTCGACATAACTCAGAAACTTGAGGTCGAATTGAAGAACTTTCGACTTTGTTGGTCTCTTGGCATGTGATTACCTCTAGGTGGCCCTCTCCCTCATGTTTTCATGGACCGGTGACTTCATTGTGCATTGATTTCGTAAACTAGGGTTTTGCTCAGTTTCCTTCAATGCAACTCTAGTATTAGTGGGTCAACTCTGCAAAACCCTCAACTATTTTTGTGTTGGTAGGGTTACCAAAATGCCATATAGCCCTAGGATACACTTACAAATTGAAAACCAACTAGCATTTCCTGAGCTACAAATGGCATGTTATAACTAGGGATGACAAGTTATGAGATGGAACTAGGGTTTTATGACCTCTTTAGGTTTATATCATTAGATTGGTTAGTATCATTTAAGTAGAAACCAAAAGGCCATATACCTAGGCTATGCACATACATGAAACAAAATTAATAGGGTTTAACATGGAACACAAGTGGAATTTCACGTGCATGCATGACTTAGAAGTAGAAACACATGTACATGAATACCAAGCAAAACCAACTAAGGTTTCATGAATTATAAGAAATCCATGAGTATAGAGATGAGAGGCTATGTTAATTTCATTAAAGTAGAAACCAAAAGGCCATATATCCCTAAGGATACACTTACAAATTGAAAACCAACTAGGGTTTCATGAACTACAAATTGCATGCTATAACTAGGGTTGACAAATTATGAGATGGAACTAGGGTTTTATGACCTCTTTAGGTTTATATCATTAGATTGGTCAGTATCACTTAAGTAGAAACCAAAAGGAAATATACCTAGGCTATGTATAGGGTTGAACATGGATCACAAGTGGAAGTTCACATGCATGCATGACTTAGAAGTAGAAACACATGTACATGAATAACAAGCAAAACCAACTAAGGTTTCATGAATGATAAGAAATCCATGAGTATAGAGATGAGAGGCTATGTTATTTTCATTAAAGTAGAAACCAAAAGGCCATATATCCCTATGCTACATGTACAAATTGAAAACCAACTAGGGTTTCCTGAACTACAAATTGCATGTTATAACTAGGGTTGACAAATTATGAAATGGAACTAGGGTTTTATGACCTCTTTAGGTTTATATCATTAGATTGGTTAGTGTCATTTAAGTAGAAAATAAAAGGCCATATACCTAGGTTATGCACATACATGAAACAAAATGAATAGGTTTGAATATGGATCACAAGTGGAAGTTCACATGCATGCATGACTTAGAAGTAGAAACACAGGTACATGAATAACAAGCAAAACCAACTAAGGTTTCATGAATTATAAGAAATACATGGGTATATAGATTAGAGGCTATGTTATTTTCATTAAAGTAGAAACCAAAAGGCCATATATCCCTAGGCTACACTTACAAATAATAAAACCAACTAGGGTTTCATGAACTACAATTTGCATGCTCTAACTAGGGTTGACAAGTTATGAGATGGAACTAGGGTTTTATGACCTCTTTAGGTTTAGATCATTAGGTTGGTTAGTATCATTTAAGTAGAAACCAAAAGGCCATATACCTATGCTATGCACATACATGAAAAAAATGAATAGGGAAAAATTAAGATACTTATGTGAACAATTTAATCCCATTGTCATTCAAATCATCAGTATAGAGTTCAGTTTTGTATGTGTTTTGTAGCAAGTTTCAAGCACCAATGTATGATATTCAATGGACTTATGATATACCCTTTATTTCCAATCAATGCACCTTCATAATAAGGTTCTATGGTAGTCTAGGATGGTTTAGAACATGAGATGAGATGGTAATGATGAGGTTTAGGTAGTTGGTTTATGACGTATTATTTTCAACCAGCAAGAAATTAGGTAGTGTATGGTTAGGGTAGTGTATGGGATGGTTATGATGTTATGATGTTAGTATGGTATGGTATGTTGTATGGTATGGTATGGTATGATGTTATGATGTTAGTGGTATGGATATGATGTTATGATGTTAGTGTATGGTATGGTTATGATGTTAAAAATTTAATGATAACCCTACATGGGTTGTTAATTGAATCATGATCTTGGTATTTCATTAAGGATGGTTTAGGACGTGAGATGAGAGGGTAATGATGAGGTTTAGGTAGCTTATTTATGACGTATTATTTTCAACCAGCAAGAATTTAGGTAGTGTATGGTTAGGGTAGTGTATGGTATGGTTATGATGTTATGATGTTAGTGTATGGCATGATGTTAGTATGGTATGGTATGGTATGGTATGTTAGTATGGTATGGTATGGTTTGATGTTATGATGTTAGTGGTATGGCTATGATGTTATGATGTTAGTGTATGAAATTTAGGTAGTGTATGGTATGGTTATGATGTTAAAAAGTTGATGATAGCCCTACATGGGTTGTTAATTAAGCCATGATCTTTGTATTTCATTGAGGATGGATTTATGAAGTTATATATCTTTCTAATTTTCATAGATACAATTCATTTTTATTGGTCTTTTATGAAGTTTCGATTATCTTTGGAGGATGTCCTGAACAACTTATGATGTGGTGTATAGTGATTATCTCTCATGGTGTTGATATAGTGATTATCTCCCATGGCTTACTTAATGGTTAATTGATTTTAGTTGGATGAGTCATATATTATTCCTTGAAGTATTGCATATATTCAAATAGTTAGTAGGATATGTCATGATAAGGTCTATAATATCATAATATCGCATAGGTGAACCACACATTATCATTTTAATTAAACACATACTTAATGAAAAACATAGGTAAACATATCTGAAAGGCATATAATAAATATCATGTTCCAAAATCAAGTCAAACATATATATAAATTTGAACCTTGCTTTATATTATATGTACAAATAATGTTTTCAAAAATGGCATGCCATGGCCATAATACAAAATATTGGATCAAATTGTACATCTGTGTATACAAACAAAACATTACATGTATGTATCCCCCCTGTAAATTAAAATTTTATTTATCCCCCCTTTCATTGGCACTATCAGTGTCTTATGAGAAGTCTATCTTTATTTTCCTGCTGCTCAGTGGTGATCCCCAACACTAAACAAGAGGGAAATATCTCACTTGCAGAGACTGTAGACAAACCAGAATTTGTAAGTTAGTTTACCAACCTATAAAAATTCTATGTACATTTTGTCAAATTCCAAACCAATATAACATTTTTACTTACTACCCATGAGTAAGTTATGGTGGGTCGTGGTGTAAGTGATGGTGCCTCACTAGAAGCTAACCCGATTGGGTGCTCTTCAAGCACCACTTGCTCACTATCAAGCTGCATAAATTAATATATATGTCAATGTCATCATATCAATGGGGGAAACAAGGAAAAAGATACTTGCATGTACAAAAATTAATATAAGCAAGATAAGAAATATATAAATATACCTGGGGGTCGTGAAGATGTGTGTAACCAGTGGGTGGAATAGCTGATACCGGGATAAAATTATTGGCATATGCATTAGCAAGCAAGGCCGCTTAGTGGACATTTGTATCAAACATAGGTTCCTACATACAAAAACATAAAGATAGAATTAGACAATTTCAAATAATCAAAAAAAGTACATGTTGAATCATTAAAAGCACAATTAAAAGAAAGCGAGACATAAATGTACATGGTGGGGGATCCGAGGTGGGTCACTAACAACATCGATTTGGTTCTCTTCAAGTACCGCTGCCTCACTAGAATCTTGCATAAAGTAACATATGTCAATGTCAGATAATAAAAAGAAAATGAGACATATACTACATGGATGGAAAATGATGTCTTCAAATAAAGTGAAACATACATGTACCTGGGGGGAAGAGGTGGGTCACCAACAACCTAGATTTGGTGCTCTTCAAGCACCACTGGCTCACTAGATTCCTGCATAAATTAACATATGTCAATGTCAGCAAATACAAAGAAAATGAGATGTATATACAAATTAGGACGTATTGAATGTTGCAATCTCTACTATAAATATGTAAATAACGATGACAAATTAAAAATTAAAGTTCTTACAGCTAATGGTGAAGCACCAAAACCATATGCAACATTGAGCATTGCATCAATGTCATCAACATCAAAAGTCGTACTATGTGAATCTGGGTTTTCATGGGACACCAGCTGTATATTTGTTCACATAAATTGTTAGATGATTAAATAGAAATAAATTATGAAACAATTGAAAACTATGATATAAAACAAAATATTGTTGTAAAGGAAAGTATCCTATGGCTAGGGTTTAAGAGACCATCAATGTACTAGGGTTGAAAGGTGGATGCAAATGGCTCTACAAGTAAATATAAGCAAGATCAGAGATTAGAATGGTTCATACCTTAGCCAAATGAAGGTTGATCCAAGTAGCCCTTCAATCCTCTTCTTGCTCCTCTCGCTCCTCTTGCTCCAAGAGACCTGCAAAATGAATTATACCTTCCTCAAACCAATATGACCACATATAAAGCAATGATAATCAAATAAACATCAAATAATAATTTGATTAACATCATAATATGATCATAAACATAGATTCAATCACACATTGAAAAATTATTTGGGAAGAAGAAGGACATCACATATTTATTAATCTTGAAAACAAGTACAAGTATATCTTCTCTTCAAGTTGGGCACCTCATGAAACCTTGATCTGGTTCTGCTACTTCTCTTCTCCAAGGAACTCAGCCTCCAAGCTCTGCAACACAAGGAGATAGCTTCTAGGGCAAAGAGAGTTCCAATTCCTTCAGCATAACAATGCAAAGATTCAAGTCTCCTCTCATGGACCTCCCTACTTCTATTTTTCCAAATATTGGCATGAATCAGATGATTATTCAATTTCTTCAAAGTTATTGTGATGAACATCCTAAGGTTCAGGGTTAATGAAGAGTTAGGGTTGAAGACAAAGTAGTTACAACTGAAGGAGTTAGTTGCATAACTACCCGAATTTCAAAATATGTATTTTTTTGACATTTTCAAGAGGCATACGGGGGTTGCAGAGACAACAGTCGCGTACACGAGGAGGTATACGTGGGTTTCAATGTAGAAAGTTGCATATTTAAGGCATATGCAAGTATTATATAGAAAAATTCGCGTACGTATGCGGGTTTCCTTAAGGAAACTAGCATACACATCAAAAAACTCATTTTTAGGGTATTTATGGGCATTTTCAGACTTTGGTGTCTTCTGGAAAGTTTTAGCTAACACAAATACCTTTCCAATGGTGTAGAGATGAGGTCAAATAGAGTTATAGAACTCCATATATGGGTCCTCTGAGTTAGGTTTTTTTTCAATGACTTTCATGAAGTGTCGTCATGGAAGTGTAGACATGCAACAGAATCATGGGAAAGTGGTCATAAGCGCAGATGTGTCATTTTGAGATATAATAGATTCTCCCTAATTTATGAGGTTAGAGGGGAAGATGATAGCCAAATTACATTATAAAGGAAACAACTGAGTACAGAGAGAGCAGAGAATCCAAGATCAAAAGGCTCGAACAAAGGTACCTGAAAGAGAGATAAATGTCAGAAAAAAATTGATCTCTGGAACATACAAGTCCATATACAAATCATCTCCATAAAGATACAGGTGGATCCAACATATCTATAACTGATGAAACTATCATGGTTGCTCAATATGAAAAAATACGCCATATCAAATCTAAAGGAGTCATGGCCACAAATGAACAAGGTGGATCCATGCTCAACAATTGATCATAGCCACAAAAATACAAGGTGGAACTATGTCTCAGCAAGATGTCATATAAAATGTAACAAGGTCTTGCGCAACTTGGGTAATAGCAAAATGATGATGCTATTGTCAGCCCAAGGTATTCAATCCAAACCACCCAAAAGGTACGAATCCCAACCATGCAAATAAAGGAGTTGAAGTTGAACATGGAGGAAACCATTTGATTACTGGTCAATAATGAAAACCGTTAACAAACGTGAGGGAAACCACCATTAATGAAAATGGTCCCTAAGGTACCTAGTACATTCTAAAAAGTGTGATTACAAGGACTTGAAGTCAAACACTTGAAGAACCCATCGAGTAGGAGACATTAAGGTATTCCCACTACCCAATAGCGAGGGAAATTTCCACTGATGACTGCAATCCCCAAGGTACTGTCATAAGACTCTAAATCTCATTCCTATAGAAATATGTGTTGCAGTCAATATGGAGATATTCGTTGGAAGGAAGGCATTAATTCATCCTTCATCATCCAACATGAGGTAAGTCAGAGACTAATTGAATATGGAATTAGTACTGAATTTCACGACAAGAAATATTGAAGACATGATGTAATGAACTGATATCAGGGAATGGCCGACACAAAAGGTCAAGGCAACTACAGAATGGCTGACAAAGGTTTAATCCTTGAACAGTGAGCACGACACAAAAAATGACCTAGGTAGCTTTTGAAACAAAAAGTACCAACGACACAAATCTGCAATGTAGGAGACATTGACAGATTCCCCGTATAATTGGAAAAGAGACCAAACTAGAGGAGTAAGAAACTCTGAATCAGGATAAGGCCAAAATACTAGGACCCAACTTTTGATAGACTCAAAACTGGTGCTTTTTTCAAGGAAACAAAACTTGCTACCATGATGTAAAAAACATGTGAATGAACTTCCCTTTTGCTCTTTCTTGTAAAGGTTTAATGAGTCCAAGAAACAAAACTCGGTACCATCTTCATTTTTTGCAAGCTCGAAGAAAAGAAAGAAGAATGCTTGATAAAGCACAAATTCGTGGATTCTACAAGCCCGAACTAGTACATGCGTGATGGTGTTTTCATAGTTTAGAGAGTCTCAAAAGTCCAAAGAAGACTCCAGGGGGGTGCTTTTTCATCCAATTTAGTCTTTTGAGGCCGAAAAGGTATAAAACAAACCACAGAAGAACTCTCTTAGATTTCAAAGAAATAAGGCGCACCTTTTTCGTATTTAGTCAGGAAGGCCCAAAAAAGGTTAAATTACCACCTACCAAACGCTCCTTCAAAAGAAGCATATAGCATGAGTTTTACAAGTGTGAAGGAAGGCAAGATCACTCAGAAATATCCATTTGATTATGAGAAATGGGGTTTACAACAATAAACTCGATGCTTTGTTCTTTAGGGTTTAACAAGAATGACAAAGACATAAAGTACACTCAGAATCTTTTTCATGTTTTCGTCCAGAGCATGAAAAAGAGAAAACTAAGCTCATACCGGGGGTTCCTTTTCCGTAAATTTAGTCCCTCAGGTCTGAAAAAGTGATAAACCTATACCTGAGAATACTCTTCTCAATTATGAAGAAAAGAGAGTGTTCCTTTCTCGTATTATTCCACATGGTCCAAGAAAGTGATAACCTACCACCAATGTGGATGCCCATTCACATATTCTTAACGAACCTGAACGGACAAGTTTACTCGGCAGTCAAGTCTATTTTGAGGAGTCAGACCTAGGACTAAAGAAACTCAATATATTTCTCGTGAAGTTTTAACGAGTCCGGAAAAGTCAACTCGTGGCCTCCTTACTATTTTTAACAAGTTTGAAGGAGAGCAGAAAGAATGCTCTAAATGCGAGGAGACGAGTGTCATAGGCAAGCGAAACTAGTTCCAAGCGCAAGTAACAAACCTATGCATAATGCAAGGAAAGTGAGCAAGATAAAGACACTTCAAGAAATTCTCCTCAGGGTAAAGGGTTTCAAGTTGCAAAGGCAAAATTATACAAGGCTTAGCGATGATGAGAACAAAGATGAGGTCTTATACAATGAGCTAAAAGCGTGAAAGTCGTCATGAGGCTCATAAGCACGAGCAGGGCACATGCAAATGCAGTTACAACTTGAACAACAAGACAAGGCCAGTAAACAACTGTAAATCCAACTAAGAATCCTGTCTCCAAGAAACAACTTCAGGATCATATTCAGAAGAAAATATCTGATGCGGGTCACTTTGGTAGAAATACATGCGACTTCGCTATCTTTTATAAAAACTAAATTCAAGGCAAAATAAATTGAAGAATATTCTATAGCACCAAGTCTCGAGGGTTTATAATCAGTAAGATCAATCTCAGAAGGAGAGAAAAAATCAATAAGGGAGATAGAGTCTGCAGGAACAAACTCAGTATCACAGGAGTTGAAAAATTCATAAGAAAAATCAAACTCATCAGGATCACTGACTTGCTGATCAAAGGGAGAGTTTGAAGACTCAACAAGACCAATAGAAGGAGATCGGTCAATAGAAAGATCAAGCTTATTAAGAAATTCAGGGTTAGACTTAGGCACAACTGAACCGACATCCATAAGAAGGTCAGACTATATCAAGGACTCTAGGAATACTTCATCTGAAGGAAGGAGATCATCCGAGGTAGGACACATGTCTAAACTTTCAAATGGATCAACATAGTGGAGGGCAGGCTCCATGGTCTGTATAGAATGACTCACCTGGTCAACTGCTGGGACCATGTCCCAAGAAGGTAAGCATGAAAACAGAGGCTTCTTCTTAGTAGCAATTAAACGCAAAGGACATGAGGCCACATATCTCACCTGTGGCGGGGTAGTGTCTATAGAAACACTGGGAATCAATAAAGGAAAGACTTGGTATCTAGTTGGATTAGGAGATGGATCAAGAAAATTCAACTGATCGATAGCGACAATTTATTCTCCATGATTAAAGTACATCACACGAAAGAATGTTGACACTACAGCTTGCATGGCATAGACATAATCATGTCCAAGGAGCATATTGAAGTCCAAGGGGTCTTCTATCACTATGAAGTCAACTAAGACGATCTTCCCACCCAAAGTAACAGTTTTTGAGCAAGAATTACCAAGGCTATACAAGTTCTTCTATCAAACGCCAGTAACTGACTAGCATTTGACACAAGGCTAGGAGATCACATGCCTTGCCAAGCACGAGCAGACAAAATACTAACTGAGGATCCTTCATCAACAATACAACGAGCAATCATGTATGATTCAACTTTGACCTTTATCTGGAAAGGTGCATCAGAAGGAAGGCGCGGCTCAACTAGGCTATCCCAATCAAAGGAAGCAGTCTAAGAGCTTGGTGGGGATTGATCTGAAGCAATTTCAGTGCCCCCTTTTTTAGTAAGTTATGAACTAGCAGTGAAGAAAATGTGACTAGTAGACACTTCACTCTCCAAAGGAAGAGTGGGATTGATCGATAATGAAATCGATTCAACCGCTTCATGAAATTCACTCTCCGAAGGGAAAGTGGGATTGACCAAAGATGACATTGGTTCAATCACATCAGGATCACTCTCTGAAAGAAGAGTGGGATCGAACAAATCTGAGATTGGTTCGACCACTTGGTCAACCAAAGTTTGAGTAGGTTGTTGATAAACTATAGGTTGTTCAGGAGAAGGAAATTCTTGAGTCTTGGACCACACTCTTTGCACCTCTACGATAGCAAGTAACTGGTGAGTAAGATGATCTCCCTCACATATATTACAAGGTAACTTAAGTTTGCACTTAGAACGACCAGTTTTCTTAATGGTGTCAACATGACTAGTAGTGGCTAACTATTTTCTCTCAACATGACCTGCAGAGGATGAGAGTTTTCCCCCAGGATGACCACCAAAGGATGGGTGATTGGGTCCAACCTGACTAAGAGAGACTGGTTGTTGAGAGACCTCAGGATGTTCAAAAATGGGATGACCATGAAACCAAACTCTTCACACCTCCACGAAAGAAGGGAATTTATAAGTAAGGTGGTATCCCTCACAAAGCTGACAAGGAAACTTGGGCTTATGTTTTGAAAGGGTAGTCTTCTCAACAGTGTCAACATGACTCGCAATGGCTGATGGATGGTATTCAGCATGAACCATAGAGGCTAAGAGACTTCCCCCAGCATGACTTGCAGAGGCTGAGAGAATAGGTCCAACATGACCTACAGCGGTTGGATGGACACCGCCAGCATGAACCACATAGGCTGAATGGTTAGGATCAACATGATTTTCAGTAGTTGAGTGTGTGCCCCCAGCATGAACTTCATAGGCTAGGTGGATGGATCCAACATGAATTGCAGAGTTTGGATGGGGAGGTTCAACTTGAACATCAAAGGTTGAACAGGTGCCCTTAACATGAACTACAGAGGCTGAGTGACTAGATCCAATGTGACCTTGAAAGGTTGGAAGGATCTCACCAACATGATCAACATAGGTTGGATGGTGAAGATCAATTTGACTTGCAGAGGTTGAGTGCTTAGATCCAACATGACCTGCAGAGGTTGGATAGGTACCCCCAGCATGAACAACAGAGGCTGGGTGGTGAGGTTCAACTTGAATTGCAGAGGTTGAATGGGTGCCCCCTTTCTTATGTTCCTTCTTCATATTCCTCCTTCTTTTACTCCTATTAGACTGTCACTTACTAGTATCAGTACTTTCACTGCATGAGGTAGAAGGAGTAGGATAATCAACTACAGGTGAAGGGGAAGTAGTGTTTCAATACCGCTGATATAAGGAGCTTACTTGCAAAGCATCAGGGGAATTCAAGACGGTTGGAGTGGAAAAAAACCACACCGGTAGCCCTAGGGTGATTCCAGGAAGATTCAGGGTGGCCATCAAGGGAATACCAACATTGCCCGTGAGAGGAATAGTACAAGGAGTTCCCAGCATGGGGATCTCTTGGTTGGTGTTCAAAGGGGTGTTAACCATAGTTTCAAACAATAAGACAGAGTCTGAGGTTGATAGGCAACCAAAAGTACAAAGCACACACCTAAAGGAAAACTAAGTACAGACAAACCACACAGCACTCACTAAAAATTCCTAAAGCCAACCAGACAAACAGGTATAAGATATGCTTTCCAAAAGAAAGTTGTGAGACATTTACTTGGCATCCCTATAGATGTTCTTGGGAACAAGCGGAGGAATCACCCACCGCCGTCCCACACCTTTTACTGGGGTTACCTTCCAAGCCTGTCCAAGGTCGACCAGAAATAGCCTTCCGGTGTACCTGTATATGAACCCTAGATGTCAAAGATACTAAAGGCTGCCTTAACTATATTGATAGTCCAGGGGGCTAATCGCAAGCCTGGTTCATACACATGGGTAGGGTAGCAAATCCTGAAACACTATCTAAGACAGAATCCCCAGATGCATAAAAACCTTGGTCTACACTTTGACAAGGAATCAGAGGGGTTTCTCCTCAGTCCAATTCTCTACACGGCCTTATGCTTAACTCCCATTTGAGAGGATATTCCCAGATACAATCAACATAGAAAAGGGTTTACCTAGTGATTGGCCAACTACATCTGAATTTTAACACTTGTGAGGAGTTTAAACTGCCTATCCCACAAGTCTAGCCTAATCTTGTTAGTGTATGACCCTATAAAATAAAACTTACTAATAATTTTTAAAATTATATTGTTTATTTTAAGGGTTGTTTTTAGTCAGAGGGTAAATGGCATGAAACTTATGTGGTGTTTTGACTCAAAGTTGAAACAAAATGACTAAACAAAGAGAAATGAAATACAAAAATCAAAAACTATTATCTTTCTTTTTTCAAATAGAAAACTTGAAAGCCACAAAAGAACAATTCTTTTTATTTTTTCAAAAATAATGATATGCAGTGTATTAAAGACAAAACCCTAATTTACATGCATATTAAACAAGTATATGTTCTTTTTATTTTTCTCTTATAAATGCAAAAGAAAAACTACCTACAAAGTAAAGTATGCAGATAACAAGAACAAAGCAAAAGGAACTCTGCTATACAACCACCAAACAAACTCTAGAATGCCCTAAAGTCAGTAAAAACCCTACTTGGAAGGAAAGCTTTCATAAGAGACAAGTCAACTAATTTGGCATGGTGAAGTTAATCAACAAAACAAGAAGGAAACCAACACCAACAAGCTTATGAACAAAGACAAATATCACTAACAGAGGCTGACTAGAAACATAAGCCAACAATCATACCAAGCAAAGGAGGTGGGGGGAAAGAACAAAGAACAAACCCTAATGCTATAAAAAAGGCTTACCACATAGATAAAGAACAACCAAAATGGATGACACTAACTCCCTGGAGTCATGCACCTATAGAGGACACCAAAAGACCTACCAAGTAGCCCACAACAACAAAACAAACCACAAAAATGAGGAAAAAACATTGTTTAAATGGGCATACGCGAGTTTCACTACTGACAGGTCACGTGTCATATGCAGGTTGACAATACAGCAAGTCGCATGTACAATCACATGCGTTTTGTACCGCTAATAAGTCATGTATCATACACGGGTTGACAATATAGAAAGTTGTGTGTACCAAACTAGACACGCGCAACTCGTGTATGGGTGGAAAAAATCCCAACAAAGGTCAAAAACTACCTTAGGAAGGCAGGGGCAGTATGCTATCAGACTTATAAAGTATTCCTAAGTGGTAAGAAAGACCTGAAACCAATGCAAAATACTGAAAGAAAGACAAAGAAACCACAAAGAGACAAGGCTCTCCTCGGTGGAGTCGCCAGTTTTGTTGTAAAGGAAAGTATCCTATGGATAGGTTTTAAGAGGCCATCAACATACTGGGGTTGAAAGGTGGATGAAAATGGTTCTGCAAGTAAATACAAGCAAGATCAGAGATTATAATGGTTCATACCTTAGCCAAATGAAGGTTGATCCAAGGATCCCTTCAATCCTCTTCTTGCTTCTCTCACTCCTCTTGCTCCAAGAGACCTACAAAATGAATTATACCTTCCTCAAACCAATATGACCACATATAAAGCAATGATAATCAAATAAACATGAAATAATAATCTGATTAACATCATAATATGATCATAAACATAGATTCAATCACACATTGAACAATTATTTGGGAAGAAGAAGGACATCACATATTTATTAATCTTGAAAACAAGTACAAGTATACCTTATCTTCAAGTTGGGCACCTCACGAAACCTTGATCTGGTTCTGCTGCTTCTCTTCTCCAAGGAACTCAGCCTCCAAGCTCTACAACACAAGGAGGTAGCTTCTAGGGAAAAGGTGTGGGCAAAGATAGTCCCAATTCCTTCAGCATAACAATGCAAATATTCAAGTCTCCTCTCATGGACCTCCCTACCTCTATTTATACGCTTAATGAAGAGTTAGGGTCGAAGGCAAAGTAGTTACAACTGAAGGAGTCAATTGCATAACTACCCAAACTACCCGAATTTCAAAATATGTATTCTTTAACATTTTCAGGAGCTGTACGGGGCTTGTAGAGACAACAATCCCATACACAAGGAGGTATACATAGGTTGCAATGCAGAAATTTGCATATTTAAGGCCTACGCAAGTATTATATAGAGAAATCGCGTACTTATGTGAGTTTGCTTAAGGAAACTCGAGTATACATCAAAAAACTCATTTTTAAGGTATTTTGGGGCATTTTCAGACTTTGGTGTATTCTAGAAAGTTTTAGCTAACATAGATACCTTTCCAATGATGTAGAGATGTGGTTCAATGGAGTTAAAAAAATCCCAATATGGGTCCTCCAAGTTATGTGTTTTTTCAGTGACTTTCATGAAGTGTCGTCATGGAAGTGTCGACATGCGACGAAATCATGGGAAAGTGGTCACAGGAAGAGATGTGTCATTTTGAGCTATAACAAATATAATATGTAAAGAATGATTTTTACTTACATATCGAAGTAATCCATCGTCTCAGAACTCTGAAGAAGGCCCATAGCATATGCCTCAACACATTGTGCAAGGGTGTGGAAAAACATGACGCTTTGAACCCTCTTCATCTCCAGTATGATCTGTAGCTATAGTATGGTCTGGAGACCTAGTAAGTGGATCCTGAGTGTCTGATGGACCAGCCTCAGAAGTGCCAACCCCTTAGCCAAAATTTACTTGGACATCAGTACCATGTTGAAGCAATGTCTCTTCCAAGTCGAATAAGGCTTCCTGTGTATCACGACCACGAGACCCACAGGAGGATATACCCAAGGGGGTTTTGGTGTGCATGGAGGGTGTGGCACATAGTTAGGATCAATCCTAGCCCCTTCCCTATCTTGGGGCATCCCATGACCCACACCTTGGAACTCTAAAATATCAAAATAGTTCACATGTTTCCCCAAGATAAATTTTGCATACAACTTTCTCAGGAAATAGAATGGGATGTCTCTATTCCCATGAGGGTTTTCATCGAATACCATGTACCATCGATCCTTCCAATTGAATTTCACACATGGCTCCATGCACCAGTCTATGGAAATGTGTGGTTGATTGTAATGTCCTCGACCTTCCGACCGGGGAAGAGGATGCTACTAAACACCAAAACATCCGAGCATCTAGCCCCATGAACATGTACATACATATAATATCTGAAGTAAATGCTTAAAACATCAAAAGTACTAAGATGCATAATCATACATATATTCAGCAGAAGCAAAACAAAATTCCTTCATATACATATTCATCATAAATCATTAACAGTAACATAACTCCAAAAGTAAAATAGACAAGAATACTTATCTTATAATAATTTTCCCGCAACTAGCTACGTCGCTGCAATGTTCCACCCAACCATAGGCTTGTGTGCTCTATAATATCTCAGCAATGTTGCCACCCCCAATTCAGGCATCATTCCACAAGGAATAAGGAACTAGCAGGCTTACACATAGCCAAGGATACACAAAACATCAGGAATACACAGTTTAGCTAAGCCAACCCAGTTGGGTTTATCAGGCGAACATCAGATCAGCCAAGCCAACACAGTTGGGTTTATCAGGCCATCTAGGAGCTAGGAAAGGATAAATGCTAAGATAGTGAGCTCATTGAAGAGATAAGGACACCTACACTAGAACTATACTGACTTCTAGAACACCCACATGCACACCCAACACAAGGAAACCAGTCCTTTCTCTGCAACGCAGTCCCTCAGGCCCTGACCTCCCTTCGAGTGCTATTCAGGGGTTGTGCAGAAGAAATCCATCCCTCTAGCTCTGTCTATGTGGTTCCAAAACACAGCAGTTTTTTCAAGCTAATCAGGCCATCATCACCACTCCATTACCATCCTAATCCCAACCACTGCATGCATGCAGCAAAACCAGCAATTTCAGCTTTGGCAAGGGAAACAAAATCTGAATTGTTCTTGGCCCTATCATGGCCAAACGATTCAACAAAGGTAACCTACAGCAAATACCACTTTAAAAAAAGGAATCATAGTCAACAAGAAGTGGATGATACCATAGCTAGCGATCAGTGATTAAAATCACAACACACGATCCACAGATGAAGGACAGGACAATACACAGTCCAATAATGAAAAAGGAACATCGATGCTCTACATAGGCCGGAGGAAGAACATACCCATAGAACAACAATGAGTGATGAAAAAGGGGAATGAACAGTGTCTCTACATGATTTGGACAATGAAGAGAAAATTCTCCTGCGTGAGGAAAATACGATGATGATTTCGGTGAGTGAGAAGGGTGAACCCCCCCAAGACCGTTTGCATGAGAGTGAGCCAAAACTTCAGAGAGTGGGGGAGTGGAAGAATTTTCTATTGGTTTCCTTTCTTCCACATGAATGGAACGACCCAGCTGGAGGATGGTGCATGTGGATAGGCCTGCCACCCACCACTACTCAACAAATAACTGCCCTCAACTAACAGTAGTTTAGTGGCTGACACATGGCTTTTCCCCATGGGTTCTGGGTTTAACACTTCCCACCCCTATCCTTAGGAAATCATGCCCCTTCTCAATTTGGTTGCAGTGAACATAGCTGGTTGGGTTTCGTTAATTAAAATACACATTTACATGATGCCATAATTTAATACGTGTTGTATGTCCCGATATACCATCAGTTACAATTCCAATCCAAAACATAACATAACCAAATCAATGGTGGGGCATTTTCCTTTAGCTCCTCACCATGATTATTTACAATATATGTATCATGTATATTTAATGCATCGGGGTCAAAACTGGGGTGTTACATTCCCCTCTCCCTTAAATAGCACTATCCTTAGTGCTTTACAAAATTTGAGAAAAATGCTACACTGGTACCGCCTCAGTGTTCCATAGAATTGAACAAAAATGGATGTGCCAATCGCATGGAATCCTCCAGCTCCCATGTAGCCTCTTCAAGGCTGTAGTGCTCCCATTACACCTTTACCTTCCCTATGGCTCGATTCCGGAGCATTGTGACCTTCCTGTCAAGGATGCACATTGGCTCAATTTGGAACTCTTCCTCGAGTTCCACCTGAATCACATCCCAATTTATAACATGGTTAGGATCATGTACATATTTCTTAAGCAAAGAAACATGAAAAGCATTATGAGCTCTAGTACTAGCAGGCAATGCAAGTCTATATGCAACAGGCCCTATTCTTTCAAGCACTTCAAACGGCCCACAATATCTAGGTGACAGCTTGGCACAACTTCCAAGATTCAAGGAACTCTTCCTTGCTTTCACTCTGAGGTAAACATGATCCCAAACAATGAACTCTTTGTTCATCCTATGCTTATCTGCATATCTTTTCTATCTGTCCTGTGCTACTTTCAGATTTTGTCTGATCTTTACAACCTCTTGCTCCATTTCCTTGAGCAATTTTGGTCCAAGCACAACCCTGTTCACTGGGTTATCCCAATTCATGGGTGTCCTACACCTTCTTCCATATAAATATTCATACGGAATCATCCCCAAGGATGCCTGTTGTCCATTGTTGTAAGCAAACTCTACCAAGTGTAAGTAATCTTCCCACTTGGTTGGTTTGTCCATCACGTACATGTGAAGCATATCTTCAAGCACCTGATTAACTCTCTATGTCTTCCCATCTGTCTGAGGATGGTATGCAGTGCTGAAGTTTAGCTTTGTACCCAAGTCCGCAAACAATCCCTTCCAAAAATTGGAAGTGAACTTGACATCTCTGTCAAAGACTATTGCCTTCGGCAATCCATGCAATTTGAAAATCTCCTTCATGAAGATCTTTGCAATGTCATCAGTATTGTTGTTGGGAAATAGGGCAGACCTGGGTTTAATCCTTTTATGTCGCACCAACAAAATACCCATAGTGTTGGCCCTTTCGGCAATAACCTGCGCTCAGGTTGCAGTCTCACCCGAAACAGCTATGGGGTGCCGCAGAATCAGGTTTCTGCAAGCAGAGAGGGATATTACTGTACCTTAGCCTTTAGTAAACTTATTAATCAATGATTACATAGCTTTATCATTCACTCATATACAACTTCGTAGATAGATAAACAACCGTGACTTGCTTAACCCACTACAGGGAATTCACAGCGAAGCTTGTTATTAGCAGTGATCTAATTTATCAAATGTATACAGTTATTAATGCATAAAAGATAACAGAAAGAGAAACAACACAAGAAACCACAACACCAAATATAACATGGTTCACCCCTAGTGTAGGGGCTACGTCCACCAAACTATATTTTATTCAACTTGCTACAAAACCACAGTTTGATCCGCGCACTCAGCTGCGGATTCCTTCAGTCCTTAAAAGCCGCAAACACAGTAGCAGGCCTCTGCGTACACAGCTGCAGATATTTCCTTAACCTTCTTACAAAAACCCTCTGCGCACACAGCTGCAGAGGTTGTCCACGCACACAGCTGGGACTTAACCTTTCCTTACACAATCAATCTTAGCTTCGCCTTTCTTTCTTTACATCAAAAAGCCTAACCTTTCTTATTTACCCGAGTGCCTATTTATATCCCACTATTTACAAAAGCATGGATTCAAACCACGGGCACCCAAAACCCTAAACCCTGGTCTTAAGCCATGGGTTTATTACAATAGAGGACTTTGACTCAACCCCCGACACCCCTAAGACTATTTTGAGTCAAAACTCATGAAGTTACCCATCTTAAGGACCGTTGAGGTGCACGCCCCAACAGGCCCCTAAGACTCACCAGTGTCCCATCCCAGGGCACCTATCTGCTCGGCTGGTGGTAAATTTTGCTTGGCGAAGACACTGTGCGCTGGTTCCTGGAGTCCTTCCTACTAGTTGTCGGCTGTCGGCTTCTTTCCTTTTTGATATTTATGCTAAGCAAGGCCTTGTGGATCCATCTACAACCCCATCCTTTGCTCGGTTGGCGACACTTATCCACAGCTTGGGGTCCCCTGGAATTGTGTGTCACACTACATAAGACACACAGCTGCCACAGTTCTGCTGTGCCAGAAGATTTCAAGGCGGGGCTCCCCAGAGTTTTTTGGCGAGGTCTTATGGCCTTCGTTGCGCCACGTTAGAGCGAATTTGTGCCTGCCTTTGCCTGATTTAGAGCGAACTTCTGCCTTCCTGTGTACCTAAGTCGAATACGACTGTACTAGCGGATTACTCAAAAGGTTCTGCAGACCTCTCTCTTTGAGCTCTCGCACTAGCTCCTGGACTTCACAATTGTTTGACATGGCTTCAGTCGGGCAAACTCCAAGAAGTGCTTCAAAGAAAATTTCACAATCCAATGTAGCTTACTTATAGAATTCCGTTACAAAATCTGTCAGCATAATGTATTAATGACACCAAATCTGCTTGAATGCCAAGAATCTCGTCACACCCGGCCTCAAATTTTCCCAAAATCTCATAATTACAGGTATTGAGAGTAGCTCACGTGCCGCTACCACCAATTTCATTTTGTCCCATCCATCACATTCGACGCTACGACACAGTTGGAACCTACGACACGACAACCACCTTCCACTTCGACACAGTAGGGCCCTGCGACCCCTGACCAACCTTCGACTTTCCATACTTCATCCTTCAGACTGCGACATTCCCTATTGTTATGAGCAGCTTCTCTTATGGTCCCGTACCCGATTTCAGCTGTTCTGGGTACGCAGACTTTTCTTTCTTGGTGCTACCTCTGATTCTGAGTACCTGGCCTGTCCCTGTACTTTTTTAGACGACTCCCATTTATCATAGAAGGAAAAAGGTCTCCATTTAACTTAGCTAGCTGGACTGCGCCCCCATCAGTAAATTTCTGTACTATATATGGTCCCTTCCAATGTGTCTTGAACTTTCCTGGGAATTTCATGAATTTGTTGTCATAGAGGAGCACAAGGTCACCCTGCTGGAATTGTTTCTGCTTGATGTGTCTGTCATGCCACGCTTTTTCTCGAGCTTTCTGCACCTGTTGCTGGAAACCTGCAATACATCTATCTTCTTCGAGTGCTAATATCTGTTTCAGTCTCTCTGTCATTATGGCTGGATCATCCATCTCGGTGAAAGCAGATATTCGGAGGCTGGGAACAATGTATTCCATGGGCATGACGGCTTCTTGCCCATAAACCAGTCGAAAAGGTGTATGGCCTGTCAACTTTTTACAAGTAGTTCTGTAATCCCATAGCACTGCTGGAATTCGAAGGTCCCAATCATTTCTGTTAGCATTACAAATATTTGTCAAAGCATGCTCAAGGATCTTATTAAAAGCTTCGACAGTTCCATTTGCTTGTGGATGATAGGCTGTGCTTTTCTGATGGTATACTTGAAATTCTTCAGTCAATACTGCAATAGTTTTATTTAAGAAATGTGATCCTTGATCACTCATAAGGACGTGAGGACACCCAAACCTGGATAAGATGTGATTCGAAGATGAATTGCATGGCTGTAGCAGCGCTACAGTTCTTGACTGGTTGGGCTTCAGCCCAACGGGTAAGGTAGTCGGTAGCTGTAATAATATATCGCGCTCTAGACTTCTTCATGGGGGGGTTGATAGGGTTGACAAAGTCAATAGCCCATTTTTCAAAAGCTTGTAAGGTTACCTGCGGAACTAGGGGCATTTCATCCCGCCTGGATGGTTTTCCTGTCCTCTGACGGACATCGCAGCTGTGGCAATATTCTCTTGCATCCTTATGAACTGTGGTCCACCATAGGCCGACTGTCAAAATATTTTGTGCGGTGGCTTTCCCTGCATAATGACCTCCTGCTGCGCCAGAGTGTGCTTCAGCCAAAATTAGTGGCCTTTCATGCTCCAAGATGCATCTGCGCAGTATTTCATCTGGTCCCATTTTATACAGCTGTCCCACTATTAAGGTGAAGTCCGCTGCTCGAACCACCAACTTCTTCTTCTGCTGTGTGGTCATCTCAGGGGGTGGAAAACCTGTAGATAAGTATTGAACAATATCCTAAAAATAGTCATCAACCATCTAGATAGCAAATAGCTGGGCATCAGGAAGACCTTCATCCAGATTGGTAGGTTCTTTGCCTGAGTCGAGCCTCGACAAGTGGTTAGGTCCTAGGTTAAGTCTTCCAGGATTAACGATGATCTCAAAATCATATTCTTGGAATAGTATCAGCCACCGACATATTCTTCCACCTAGCACAGGCTTGTTAACCAGATACTTCAAATCAGAATGGTCAGTAAACATCTTAAAATGAGATCCTAGCAGATAATGTCGAAACTTCTGTAGTGCATATACCATAGCGAGACCTTCGCGTTCTGTCGTAGTATAATTTTTCTCTGCGGTGGACAATTTTCTGCTTGCAAAAGAGATAGGGTAATCGATATTACCTACTCCTGACTGAGCTAGCACAGTACCCAGAGCAATGGAGGATGCGTCGACATGCACATGGAACTCTTTGTTCCAGTCAGGAAATACTAGAATAGGGGCGGTGACCATTTTTTCCTTTAAAATATCTAAGCTTGCTTGACACTCCGGTGTCCACTCGAACTTGATATCTTTCTTCAGCTGCCTCTCCAACGGAGCGGTCATCTGAGCATAGCCTTGGATGAACTTCCTGTAGTAGCCGGTGTGACCCAGCGTCATGCGAAGTTGTTTGATAGACTTCGGGGGTGGCAGGTTCACAATGATAGCGATCTTCGCAGGATCCATCATCAATCCCTGCTTACATACAACGTGACCGTGCAGAATTCCAAAAGGTGCACAAAAGATACACTTTTTTAGATTCAGGGAAATATTATGCTATTTGCATTTGTTCAACATAAGTCTCAAACTGGTTATATGGTCTTTTACTAGCCCAAAAATGGTCCCATCATCAAAGTAAACTTCTAGGAATTTATGTATGTATTCCTTAAACGCGGAGATGACTACTCTAGAAAATATAGCAAGTGCATTCTTTAACCCAAAGGGCATGACAGTATACTGGAAGGATCCCATTTCGGTAGCAAATGTTGTCTTATGTCGATCCTCTGGAGCAATTTAGATCTGATGGTAGCCAGAAAAACCATCGGTAAAAGAGTACACTTCTTGTCCCCCGACATTGTCGAGCACTTCGTCTGTAAATGGGGTGGGAAAAGGATCATGCAGGCAGGCATCATTGAGTTTTCGTAGGTCTACACATATTCGGATTTCACCCTTAGTCTTCTTCTCCTGGACCACCATAGGACTGACCCACTCAGATTCCTCAACAGGCTCAATTATTCCTACGGCGAGCATCTTATCGAGCTCCACTCTAACCTTTTCTTTATACTTTGTATTCAATCTATAAGGACGCTATTTCATAGGTTTGGCATCGGGCTTCAAAGGAATCTTCATTACGCCAATATCACCCAGGATACCCTTCATTTCGGAAAACTTTGTTGGAAAGAGATCTTGGTACTCATGGAGAAGTTGGGTTACCTTACTGACCATTTCCTCATCCCAATAGTCACCAATTGTAGCAAGCTTAGGCTATGTTTCGGATCCAATGTTAACTACGCATGTCTTCAGGGGCTGAGTTACTTCCGAGGCTTCGACTGCTGGTCCATATATGTCGCAGCATCCTTCTGAATCAGGGATAGCGATGTTGCACGGTTCGTCATCTTCGTCAATTGCAAAGTTATAACATTCGACTGCATGGGCTTCTTGTGTGGGCCAATCAAGTCGATGTTCTAGAACTTCTTGGTCATCAAATACCTTAGTATGGATTATCCTGATAGCTGCATCTAGTGCTGGATAGACATCATTAGTAGAGAAAGTATGCATAAAACTATGAACAAGATAGTCCCAACTTACAGTATCGTGGCGGAGCTCATCCTCCACATACCAATTTTTTGCTATTGGTTCCAGCGTGTGCACAAATCTATGTACCCATTCATTTTGAGGAACATACTTCCATGCTTCGTAGCACTTTGCCAAATGTTTCGGAGGATTAGAATTGTCGTCGAACTTGCTTCGCATTTCCTCCGTCGGGCCCTTAAATCATAGGTACAGGAGCTTCTGACAAGATTCCCAGCTAAAGATCTGTTCCTTATGGGTCTTCCACCACCTGGTTGCTATGGCTCAAAATGCGGAGTCCAGAGCTTCCAGTCTCTGTGACTCAGGTATTAAGCCTGATACCTGTGCAATGAACGGTTCAGGATCGGTCAAGCCATCAAACATAGGTAAAGTGTTTGGTTGTGAATTGAGCCATCTGAGGGACTTGGTAGTTTGAGTATGGCTGCACCCATGAGGCTCATGTAAGCAGTTCTGCTAGCTTTCTAATTCATCTTCAGAGTCCGTCGTACAGGAGCTACCAGACTCCCAACCTGCGGCAGGAGGATCCTCACAACCTTCTTCCTGTGCGATGATAGTGCAGCTGGGCTCCACATCATTCTGATCCTCTAGTCAGAGTGGTTCTGTGTACCGTTCCCCTTGTGAGGGATTCAGGGGTAGGATGACCCTCAAGTCTCTCCCTTCGAAGATCATCTGTCTCTTCTTTAGGTTAATAACTGCAGCATTTTCCATTGCCCATTCAATTCCTAACAAGGCTGGGTAGGGATTGCTGTCATCAACGATCTCAATTACTTCGAAGTCCACAACAGTGCTGACCCCGACAATATCTATTTGGACACTCAGGAATCTTCCTAGAGGCACGATCCTTTGCTGGTTGGCTAGTCTCAGCTGGATAAGGGACCAGGCGAGGGTGGGTTTTCCCATTTGTTCCCAGGTTTGTTTAGTTAACACATTCATGTCAGACCCTAAGTCCAAGATAACATCAGTCATATCGTATGCTCCTATCTGAGCATTCAATCTCATTTCCCTGCCAGTTCTGCTGACTCGATGAACAGGTTTGTCCTGACCAGAACTTTGCTGAGGTCCACAGGAAGCAATGACTTTCTGTAACTCTGTCAGAGCATCCTGATCTCTTAAAAGTTTGAGGCAACTCTATAAAAAGGAGGAGAGGGTACTTATGTTATCCAGCGGGGCTTCTTGGGGTCACGAAGGTAGATACTATGATTGCCTCGGTGCAGCGGATGTGCTAGGTCCAGTAAAATCTTTCTTGACTTCCATAAATGTCTCTCTTTCTCTTATGATATCAAATGCTGGGACTTTCGCAGGAGCCTTACGGACCCAAGCGTCGGCAGGCCATTTTTCTGTATTCTGTGGGTGTGTCGTAGCTCCACTCCGTGTGAAAACATTGACAGTTGCGGCAGGTCTGGGCTCAATTGAAATCATCTGAATGTTCGGCGTAGGGGTACTCTGACATGCCTGAATCTTAGCTATGAGCTGCGGGCACTACTCAATCACATGATCTACGGCACGGCAGTACCGACATGTCGTAGTGGGGTTGAGACAGTCGTGAGCCAAATGCCCAGCTTGGTTACAATTTTAACACACCAACTGGCCGCTGCCTCTTCCGTTCATACCACCATGGCCTCCAGAAGCACCTCTACCAGAGGCACCCCCCTGGTAACCGTAGCTATCATTACTTGGGCCATCATTGTGCACCCGGTAGGTGTCATAGGTATGGCACTCATCCTCATTATGACCTACAGACTTGTAGAAGTTACAGTAGGGTTTCTTAGTTCGTTGTCCATACCTTTGCAGTAGGTAACAGTTCTCGGGCCGATGCTGACCTATCGTTCGACAGAGCTCACAGTATAGGACTTGTGGTGGAAATGGGTTCGGCGCACTTGTATGCAGGTACTTGCTTACCAGAGGGCACCGTTCCTTGTCGTGACCTTCGGTCCGACATTGTGTACACCAAACCTCTTCGCGATCGGGTTTCCCCTTCTTCATCTCACGAAGTTCCAGGGCCATCGCTGCTAGCTGCGCTTGGATTTGAGCAATACCAAAATCATCGTCGACGGGGGCAGTTTCAAGCTTCATTGTGATTTCCAAAGCCTCTTGCTGGTCAGCAACCTTCTATTGCATGAGGGTAGTTCTGATATGTGGTAATAATGCAGCAATAAACCATTCCTTGTGTTGCGCAGGACTAATGGTAAAGCTGACTTGGTCCAGTAGAACTTTGAATCGCTGGTCAAAGTCCCACACTGATTCGCCACGCCGCTGTTGAATCTCTTTGAGTTCAGTGATGCTCTGCGATTCCAATTTAGGCTTCTTAAATTCTTTGGTTATGGCTGCCTTAATCTCATCTAACGTAGGGCTCTGAGTACTGGAAAATTTCATGAACCAGGTAAAAGCCCGATCCCGGAAAGAAGTAATGAGCTGCGCGGTTCTCACATCCGGGTCTGTAATTTTCTTCGCATTCCATACTGCTTCACATAAAAACCAGAACTGTTCTGGGTCCTCTGATCCCGTGCCTTTGAAAATGGGGAGCTTAATGTCATCAACTAGGTGCTCCATGGTGGTTCTGGGAGGGGGACAGGAAGTTGAAGGGGAGGGATTTACGGGTACAGACTGGCCTGTGGCCGGAATACTTGGACTTGGTTGACTGTCAGATTGGGACGGAATTTCAGGGGTAACAGGGCTTTGCTGCGGGGTGATCGGAGGGTTTCCAACCGAAGGGTTTTCTTCAGAGTCCGACTCTTCAGGATGTACAGGGGAAGACGCGGTAGCCTGACCTAAGGAATAGGAGTCAAAATCTCTTTTATACCTTTTTCCACTTCGCAGCAAACCACTTTGCTCGTCGAAGGTATTATCACTTGCAAACATATGTTAGTACTACTAAGCTAGCAGTCTGATTCAAACAACAATATACCCTTTTCAGCCAATAGTATTTTAATCCGCAAGCTTAATGAATTCAAAAACTTACCACGGGGGCCTTTGAAGAACTGCTATTCAGCTTCGCTGAAGGAGGTACTTGTATCAATGGCGAACTCTATCACGAAGGCTTCCAATGTTCGCGTCGTTCAAAAATCAACAGCGCGGGATACCTCGTTGTTCACGTGTTGCACAATATTGACCCTTGTGGGGGTCCACGTGGGAATCCGTCGAGCTTGGAAGTTCGTCCTTCGCTCTGTTAACCTAGACAACCACTAGTGCAACTCTATGTGGATACTACCAAATAAAATTTCATAAGCATCACAAAAAACATACCTTTGTAAAAAGTCACGTGCGCTACGACGCGGATTTGTGTTCTCTTGTTGCGCGAATTTCAGATAAGTCTTAGCAAACCAATCACCGATTTCCATCACAGAGGGCCTCCAGAACATAGCCCTCGAGGTACGACGTAACTCCTCTTGAGCAGATACTGAGTTCAACCGGCAACGGAACCAATTTGTTGGGAAATAGGGCAGACCCGGGTTTAATCCTTTTATGCCGCACCAACAAAAGACCCACAGTGTTGGCCCTTTCGGCAACAACCTGCGTGCAGGTTGCAGTCTCACCCGAAACAGCTATGGGGTGCCACAGAATCAGGTTTCTGCAAGCAGAGAGGGATCTTATTGTACCTTATCCTTTAGTAAACTTATTAATCATTGATTACACATCTTTATCATTCACTCATATACAACTTCGCAGATAGATAAACAACCGTGACTTGCTTAACCCACTATAGGGAATTCACAGCGAAGCTTGTTATTAGCAGTGATCTAATTTATCAAATGTATACAGTTATTAATGCATAAAAGATAATAGAAAGAGAAACAATACAAGAAACCACAACACCAAATATAACGGGGTTCACCCCCAGTGTAGGGGCTACGTCCACCAAACTGTGTTTTATTCAACTTGCTACAAAACCATAGTTTGATCAGCGCACTCAGCTGCGGATTCCTTCAGTCCTTAAAAGCCGCGCACACAACAGCAGGCCTTTGCGCACACAGCTACAAATCTTTCCTTAACCTTCTTACAAAAACCCTCTGTGCACACAACTACAGAGGTTGTCCACGCACACAGCTGGTACTTAACCTTTCCTTACACAATCAATCTTAGCTTCGCCTTTCTTTCTTTACATCAAAAATCCTAACCTTTCTTATTTACCCGAGTGCCTATTTATATCGCACTATTTACAAAAACATGGATTCAAACCATGGGCACCCAAAACCCTAAACCCTGGTCTTAAGCCACGGGTTTATTACAATAGAGGACTTTGACTCAACCCCTGACACCCCTAAGACTATTTTGAGTCAAAACTCACGGAGTTACCCATCTTAAGGACCGTTGAGGTGCGCGCCCCAACACTTGTGCATAGACTTTACCAATATAAAATGTGCTGCTTTTTTCAACTTGTCTACCAAAACCATGATGGAATCATGTTGTCTCCAAGTCATCGGCAATCTCGTAATAAAATCCATGTAAATAACTTCCCATTTCCATTCCGGAACTGGCAAAGGCTACAACAAGCCTGCTGGATGTTGATGCTCAACCTTTACCTGTTGACATTTCATGCACCTTAAAATGTATTCAGCCATGTCCTTTTTCATTCCTGGCCAAAAGTACTGCTTTCTAGCTGTAGCAATTGTCTTCTCGTATCCTGGGTGACAAGAATACGGAGCTTGATGGATTTCATCCATAACAACTCTCCTCAAATCTGCTACATTCAGAATATAAATTATGCCTTTATAAGTAAGAAGTCCATCTTCTTCCAATTTATATCCCTCATACCTCTTCTCAAGACTTTGCTGCTGCAATTTGTCTTTTACCTGCTCATACAATTCATCTCCAGCAACATGATTAACAATCTACTGCCTCAAATATGATTGGAAAACACTAAGGGATGCCATATGCATTTCCTATACCTTCCTGCTGAGTGCATCAGCTACCTTATTTTATTTTCCATTTATGTACTTGATTTCAAAATCAAAACTCACATAAAAATTCCAGCCATCTCGCTTGCCTAGCATTCAGAGTAGGCTAATCAAACAAATACTTCAGTCCACAATGATATGTTCTGAGTTCAAATATTCTACCCATAAAGTAATGCCTCCACATATTGAGAGCATGTACTATGGCTGCAAGCTCAAGATCATGAGTGGCATAGTTCTTCTCATGCTCCTTTAGCTTTCTTGACTCATAACATATCACGTGGTTATCTTGCATAAGGAATCCTCCAAGCCCTTGTCTGCATGCGTCGGTACACACCACAAAATCTTTCTCTGCATCTGTAACCTTCAATATTGGTGCACTGGTGAGGAGATTCTTCAACCGCTGGAAGCTTTCTTCACACTTCAAAGTCCATTCAAACTTTATCCCCTTCTTTTGCAAAGAAGTGATGGCATGTGCAACTTTGGAGAATCCCTCAATAAATCTCCTGTAGTATCTTGCAAGTCCCATAAAGGATCTTACATCCGTCACATTTCTTGGAGTAGGCCAGTTCATAATGGCTTCAATCTTCTCAGGGTCCACTAATATCCCCTCTTCCGAGATAATGTGACCCAAATACTGAATTCTATCTCTTCAGAAGTCACACTTGCTCAGCTTTGCATACAGCTGATGTTCCCTGATCAATTGCAATGTCATTCTCAAATTCTCTTCATGTTCCTCCTCATTCTTGGAATAAACAAGAATGTCATCAAGGAAAAAAAGAACAAGCTTGTCCAAATACTGGCTGAAGACACTGTCTCAAGTCAATCTTGGAAAATACCTTTGCTCCTCTCATTTGATCAAAGAGGTCATCAATCCTAGGAAAAGGATATTTATTCTTCACATTAACTTTGTTCAACTGTCTGTAATCAATACATAACCTGAGTGTACCATCTTTCTTCTTTACAAACAGAACCGGTGGTCCCTAAGGAGACACACTCGGCCGGATATACTTCTTTTCCAACAACTCTTGCAGTTTCATATTCAACTCTAGCATCTCCCGTGTACTCATCCTGTAGGGTGTCTTAGACACTGGTGCTGCTCCTTGCACAAGTTCAATGGTGAAATCAATGTCCTGCTTTGGAGGAAGTCCTGGAATATCATCAGGAAACACATCCTTGAATTCCTGTAACACCTAATAGTCCTCCAACCTAGGAGTTTCATCTCCTGTTTGTTCCAGAATATGAGCTGCATACAACTGGCAACCTTTCCTACAGAACTTCTTCAACTGCATTGTTGAAACCTGTCTTACTAAATCTACCTTTGGAATACCCTTCACAACTACTGGGTTTCCTTCTTCATCCATGCATTCAAAAGTCTTGTTTTAACAATCAAGCTTTACTATGTGAGCTTCTAACCAATCCATTCCAATGAGAACATCATAGGAAGCAAGCGGTAGAACATTCAAATCTACACAAGTGATCAATTTATTCCTAATCAATGGACATTTCTCCACTACTTCACTGACCTTTCTCTTAGTTCCAGTGGCTAGCTGAACTAACCAAGATTTTCTATGCTTTACCTTCTTAAAAGCACAAATATCCACTACTCTAGGAGTAATGTAACTATGAGTAGAACCAGGTTCAATCAAAATAGAAACAGATTGTTCAACAATCTTACCTGCAACTTCAACCACAGTTGACTGGTGATCTTCCTAGCAATCCTCCAATGCTGCATAAATTCTAGGGGCTACCCTTGCTACTTGACCCATTGTTTATACTTCCTGAATGTTATAAGTTGTCCTTGCACTTTCATTCTCAAGTGGACAATATCTGCGCAAGTGGGGTCCTTCACATTTCCAACATTTTAGTGGACCTTTTTTCTATGGTGGATCTTTAGGATTTCCACCTGTCACTCGAACTAGCTTACTCACATCTTGGGATGGCTACTTCTGCTGATTCCTGAATCTAGAAGGTTTGAAACCTTTCTTTCTTTGATCAAACTTTTCATTTTTCTTGTCCTTCCATGCCTTATGGTAATCAGGTTTACCTTTGTTTTGCTCATAGAAATACTTATCCTTCCTTATTGCTTCTTCAAGAGTTCTAGGTTCATAAAACTCAATTTTGTCTCTACAAGCTTGAGGAAATCGACTCAGAAACCGTTGGACCTTCACTTTTTCATCCTTGATGTACCGGACATACCTCAACAATTCCAAGAACTTATTTACATATTCATCTATGGTCTGCTGTCCCAATCTTAGCTCATGGAACTCCTTAATATTGTCATCATAATACCTGTTAGAGATGTATTTCTGCCTGAAATACTTCTTGAACTGCTTCCACTTCAGTTTCCTTTCACTGATCTTCTTTACTTGCTTGAAATGTTCCCACCAAATGGATGATCTTCCATTCAGATTGAATATGGCAACCCTTGCCTTCATGTTTCCTGAATAATCCTGCACTTGAAAGTACTTCTTTATCCCAAGAAGCCAAGCTTCAACCTCTTGTCCAGTCTTTATCTCACCATCAATTGTAAGAGGTTTAGCTTTCTTAAATTCATCCTGAGAGCGGTACCGATGGTGTCTTCTTCTTTTCCTTTTACGAGAAGATGAACTTGTATCTCCACTGGATTCTTCAGAGTCAGATGATCCACTGGAATTCCTTCTCCTCCTCCTAGTTCTGCTCTTACTGCCTTTTGGCCTTGATGTACCTCGTTCAAAATCTATCTTTTTCTGAAAGTCTATCAAACTCTGCAACATGGCAGCCTTCAACTGATGTTGCTCTTCCTAGGCTTTAATCAAGCTTCTCATGGTGGCTACAACCTTGGACGGTGTCTCTTGGAATATCCTTCCACTAGAATCTATTTCATCATTTCCATTAAAGACATTTTCTCCCATGGCATCTCCTGCATGCTCGTAAGAATCCCGAGCATCATATCCATGATGGGTTCTCATGACTAAACCACCTCTTTCTTTACCACACTGTTCTTCCTGGAATACTGCTCTTGGAGGTGTCTATAATTCTGCAAACGTGTTAGTAGAAAACTGTTAGATGCATATCATTAATATAAATCAAAACTACTTACCTTCCTCTTCTTGAACTTTATAAAACAACAATTTTGCTAAAACACAGAATTTTCTCTATCTCTTATTCAGCTCTATAATCCACTGATAGTCTGCTGAAATCTACTGAAATAGTTGGAATTTGCTAAGAAAAAATCCATTTTAAAAAACCAAAACTTTCCTTCTCCTCATCAGGTCTCTTCCCTACAAATTTTTCAGTGTTTCAGCGAGCAAATTGCCTAAACTTTTGATCTGCATCAGCGATGTCAAGGACTATTTATCAGGTCCTTTCTTCACTAACCTTTTGGCATGTCGAAGGCTATAACATCTAATTATCTCTGCTATATCGACGGGTTATTTGTATAAATTCCTCCGCCGTATCGGACCTTCGGTCCTCTAAGCTTCCGGACTGGTCATCAGGTCCCCTTCCCACTAGCCTTCTGGTGTTTCGGCGGCTAGAACCCTTAGTTTTATTTCATGGTATCGAGTTCATAATTGTATAATAGCCTGAACTTTATCAGCGGGGAACCGAAATAATCCGTTGCATCGGCGGTCGGGCGTGTTGCGCATCGGGCAGTTAGTCTCATAGACATCCGCAACGGTGGCTTCACAACCCTTAATGTTTTTCGATCGACGTCCATCGGTGGTCTCATTAACTAACTTCTGTCGATCGTCGATGATTTCCAACACTTAAAAAAATATCAGCGAAAATTTTCCTTTTCTTCTTCCTGCGACACTCCGTCGGCTGTTTCATAAACTATTTCCCGCCGACACTGTGGATACTCCCTCAACTATTCATCGGCGATCCAATCAATTAATCATCGCCGATCACCAATGGTCTTGTTGGAGCTTCATCAGACTAAGTTCCCTGATGATCCAAGGGTCTGATACTTAGCATAATTTTTCCAAAAATTTTATTTTTCTTGCCGCTTGTTGGCTCTTTCATCAGCTAAATTCTTCCGATGGCGACGACGTTTCGGTGGTTCCTTCATCTAATTTTTGCTGATCCGCTCAACTAGTCTTCCCCAACCCCGAAATTCAATATCAGGTGTTTCTTCGACTAAGTTGGGATGGCATTTCGGTGGCCTTCATCTGATCTCCGCCGAAACTGCAGCTCCTGCATCCACTAAGTTTCACCGACGGCCGACGGTTCCCATACTTAGAAAAAATTTCTGAAATTCCTTCTTTCTGCCACTTCATCAGCTCAAATTTCTTCTATTCTTTGTCGAGGTATCGACAACTTCACTATCTATTCTCCAACATTGCGGCTATGTCATCAACTAATCATCAGTGATCCAATCCTTTAATCATCGTCGATCGCCAATAGTCTTATCACTTCAGTTTTCTGTCACTCTATATCGGTTCTCGGAACAACTATCTGCTATGGCATCAACAGTCGAGGACTCTATTCGTCGAAAGGATTGGCCACTATCCAGCCACAACAGTGGACGCACAAACAACTATGCTTTTCCGATGTTCATCGACGGTTCCATCGTTTAATCATGGGCAATGCAATCAACTAACTTCCGCCGATCGCCCATGGTCAGACTTAGAAAAAATTTCAAAAATTTTCTCTTTCATATCTTCTTCGCCATTGTTTCGGTGATCTCCTCATTATCTTTCACTGATTGCCAACGGTCCGCATCAAGTGGTCTTCAAACTACACGTTCTGCTGTGTCAAAAGAACTTCCCGCTAAGTTTTTCGATGAGCCGACAATTCTGGCACTCAAAACAAATTGTGAAAATTTTCTATCATAAATGTCTGATCTCTACTGGGCAGAAGGAAACCTGCCTCTTGGCCCATTCAGGCCCATGCTACAACCAGTTCTTTGATACCACACTGTAATGTCCCCGACCCTCCGACCGGCGAAGAGGATGCTACTAAACACCAAAACATTTGGGAAGCTAGCCCCATGAACATGTACATATGTATAATATCTGAGGTAAATGATTAAAACATCAAAAGTACTAAGATGCATAATCATACATATATTCAGTAGAAGCAAAACAACATTCCTTCATATACATATTCATCACAAATCATTAACAGTAACATGCAAAAGTAAAATAGACAAGAATACTTATCTTATAAGAACTGTCCCGCAACCAGCTATGTCGCTGCAACGTTCCACCCAACCATAGGCCCGCGTGCTCTTTAATCTCTCAAAAATGCTACCACCCCCGAGCCAGGCATGATTCCCCAAGGAATAAGGAACTAGCAGGCTTACACATAGCCAAGGATACACAAAACATTAGGAATACACAATTCAGCCAAGCCAACCTAGTTGGGTTTATCAAGCGAACATCAGATCATCCAAGCCAACACAGTTGGGTTTATTAGGCCACCCAGGAGCTTGAAAAGGCTAAATGCTAAGCTGGTGAGATCATTGAAGATCTAAGGACAGCTACACCAGAACTAGCCTGACTTCTAGAAGACCCACACACACACCCAACACAAGGAAACCGGTCCTTTCTCTGCAACGCAGTCCCTTAGGCCCTGACCTCCCTTCCAGTGCTATTTAGGGGTTGTGGAGAAGAAAGCCATCCCTCTAGATCTGTCTATGTGGTTCCCAAACACACCAGTTTTTTCAAGCAAATCAGGCCCTCATCACCACTCCATTACCATCTGAAGACAAACCACTACATGCATGCAGCAAAACCAGCAATTTTAGCTTTGGCAAGGGAAACAAAACCTGAATTGTTCTTGGCCCTATCATGGCCAAACGATTCAACAAAGGTAACCTACAGTAGATACCACTTTAAAAAAGGAATCATAGTAAAAAATACATGGATGATACCACAACCAGCGATCAGTGAGTAAAATCACAGCACACGATCCACAGATGAAGGATGGGACAATACATAGTCCAATAATGCGAAAGGAACATCGATGCTCTGCACAGGCCGGAGGAAGAAAATACCAATAGAACAACAATCAATGAGAAAAAATGGGAACGAACAGTGTCTCTACATGAGTTGGACAGTGAAGAGAAAATTCTCCTGCGTGAGGAAAATACGATGATGATTCCAGTGCATGAGAAGGGTGAAACCCCCCAAGACCATCTGCGTGAGAGTGAGCCAAAACTTCTGAGAGTGGGGGAGTGGAAACATTTTCTGTTGGTTTCCTTTCCCCACGTGAATGGAACGACCCAGTTGGAGGAGGGTGCATGTGGACAGGCCTGCCACCCACCACTACTCAACAAATAACTGCCCTCAACTAACAGTAGTTTAGTAGCTGACACATGGCTTTTCCCCATGGGTTCTGGGTTTAACAATTCCCACCCCTATCCTTAGGAAATCATGCCCCTTATCAATTTGGTTGCAGTGAACATAGCCGGTTGGGTTCCCTTAATTAAAATGCACATTTACATGATTCCATAATTTAACGTGTCGTATGTCCCGATATACCATCGGTGACAATTCCAATGCGAAGCATAACATAACCAAATCAATGGTGGGGCCTTTTCCTTTAGCTCCTCACCATGATTATTTTACAATATATGTATCACGTATATTTAATGCATCGAGGTCAAAAACGGGGTGTTACATCGACTGCTGGGTGGAACCAATCCGGTGCTAAGGTCCTAGAATAATGAAAATAATTGGTCTTTGGTTATCTTTAGTTTTTTTACATCTTTATAGCTTAATCCATTAGAATAGTATTGTCTCATGGATTCTCTGTACGAGCTAATGTTGTACAATGCTCCCTAGGAATTGGAAATTTTTTTTGTTATGGTATCTAATGCCTTAGCTAAGGATTGTCTTAAATGGTCCCCCCTCTAAAAAGTGAGCTAAGGTACCTCAATGCACCCAAATGAGCCAGAATCTCTGAATTTCGGTCTTGTTCCCCCTCTGTGTTTGGCTTTCTATCCATATTTAGGTTTGGGTTTGGGTTTGGGTTTTTGTTTGGGTCTTGGTTATCGGTGGTTTCATTTTGCACATTTTCTTCAACATTTGTGTTCTTTGTTAAGATTAAAACAACAAATTCAAAATTGTTTTAATATTTCATTGTTTTATTTAATTCAACATTTTTTATTAAATTCGTTTTAAAAATAACAAAAACTATAAAATTGACAAACACAAACAAAAATTGAAAGCAATTTTTATGGAAATGACCACTTACCTTCCATTGTATCCAAATTATGAATCGGCCCTTCCAAATTCGCTCAAACTCAAATCGCACCTCCGGTTTTTTGCACTCCCATTATCGCATCCTTGACTGTGAAATGAGAAATTGAGTCAAGTGGAAAAAACAATTGAACACTAGTGGAATAAATAGTTGACTTTGGGAAGTAGATTTATACTTGTGAAATTAGTTTGGAGAATATACCTTTATATTGGATCTTATTAGCTATGGTAGAAGAAGAATTTTTAGCTTCCTTTGGTATGGGATTAAAGAGAAATAAGGAATTCATCTTATGAGTTGGGAGAGAATTGCTCAGCATGAAAAAAAATTAGGTTGGGGAACTAAGAATATTTATCATTTTGGGAAGGATTTTTCATAAAACGTTTCGGAGATGTCATTTTAGTGGAGGTATGTGGAGCGAAGTGATCAAACAAAAAAAGCATAAAAATTAATGAGGATCCAAGCTTCTACAAAATGTCTAATAATTTGAAAAATGCTCTTCATGAGAAAGGCGGTATGTGCTTAATTCTTTGTTTCCTCGTAAGAGTTGGAAAGAAGCTACAAAAATTGGTTTTAAGGAAACTTAAAAGAGGAATGGGGTTTTTATGTGTTAGGATTGAAACATCGTGGTTTTCAACTTAATGAAAATGAGGAATAGTTAGTATGGTCTTAAAATAAGAAATATGGGAAGTGTCTTTTTAATCAATCAATATGGGAGGGTATAATAAATGCATTTAAGATTTTTCAAAGTTAGTATTTTACCTCATTAGATTGTTGTTTCAAAAATTGGATTCAAGGAGCTTACAACTAGAAATAAGTTCCTTGTTTGGTATGTTAGGAGATATGGAGGCACCAAAACTCTATTATGTTTTAAGGGGAGAATAAGTCAGTGATGAATGAGTGTTTAGGATAGTTAGAAGCTTTGGGGAATTAAATAGAAACTCCAATGTCGGAGGAGATAGAGTCCTTATTCCTCTATTTTTGTGAATATGTTTCATTGGGGTTCTTTGATGGTGCTTCTCAAGAAAATGGGAGAAAGTCTGAGGAAGTAGTTGTATTAAAATTGAGTGGTTGTATGTTATTCAAGTTGAAAATGAACTATGGACCAGGAACCAATACTCATAGAGAGTTATTAACTTTGTGGTGCCTATTATATTTTGTAAGGTATAAAGACATCCAAAATATTCAAATAGATGGGAATTATATAGTCATCACAGATTTCCTTTTACAAAATGGTAGTTTGTAGGTGGCTTCATTGAATGGATAACATATTAATATTAGGAACTAGGTCTTGGAATTTACACAACTAGAAATAAATCATGCTTATAGGGAATTTAATATAGAAGTTGGTGAAATATCGAAGCAAGCATTATCTTTAGAGGAAGGGAAACTTTACTATTATATTTTTGACAGAGATTGCTTTGTCACTCAAGACTTTATTTTTGTTTTCTAATGTTGGGGTAGTATTTTTGGGGTTTTTGAATGAATTATGGTGGTGTTTATATTTTTTACTTAGATTCTAATGGTCTTGTTTTGTGGCATGTTTGGATAGGTCATTGGTTTTAATTATGTATTGTCTTAGTTTTCCTTTGGATGAAAGTAGTTGGGGGTGTATTTTGAATAAGACTGTGTAAATGGTTTTTTATATTTTCTATGGAAATATAGTACGGATCTTTTGTTGGTAAAAAAAAAATCTTATATTATTTATCCTTTCATATTCTTAATTTATTGAATTTTTGTATTTCTCTTAAGATTTTAATATATAAATAAAATAAAATAAAATAACATATTTTGGGTTTCAAATTTATAATATTAATTTATATACCTATTTAAGAGTTCAACATTTCACTTAAAATGATTGAACCACCCAAGTTATCTCCAACAGACTAATATTTATAAATTATTGTTATAAAGTTATCTTATTATTATACCTTATTAATCATGCAATATTATTTATATGATATATATTATCATTTATCGTGTGCCCAATAAATAAATTTATTATTTTTATTCTTATATATTACCTTGTAATTTTAAAATAACTATGTTTACATGTTATGATATAATGATATAGTAATTTTCTTAAAAAAACATTTTTTAACTAAATTTCCATTAATGAATGTTTTAAATATATATATAGAAATACTCATCAACTATATTTATAAAAAAATGAAACCATGTGCCAATTGTCTTCCCATATTTTATGTCCATACACTATGTTGTACCCAATTGATTAAGATATGTCTATTTATATTAGTTGTATAATGTGGATCTTGATATCTATGCATGATGTAACATACCCCAAATACCTAAATAGAATCTTCAGGTGGGTAGTATAAAAATTACTTATTCTAGTGTACACTTAATCACGTCAAGGTAATTATAAGCCATTGTCTAATTAACCATAACCATTCTTTTAATATTAAGAATCTACAACATATAATCACTTTAATACTAATTCTACATAAGCAAATATTATTGAAATTATAATAAGATACAACTGTTACATTAATCGCAAGACTATCCTTTGAATGAGGTAACGATTACACATTAAACATGTCTTTTGGGTCATCATTAACAACCTTCATAACAAGGTACCCTACTTTGTACTTGTTCTCCAGGGTCCATCCATTAGAGATGGCACATGAGTCTCCTGAGTGGAGAAAAAAACAAGGTTAGATACCTTTTAGATGATAAAAGAAACTAATTAAAAGTAGGCATATATACAACTGATTTACTCTACACCATTTTTCGATAATTATCACCATACTTTCTACATACTCTGCAACCACCACTTGAATTCATGTAACTCAACATACATATTAGTACTATTTATCTACCTAAAAATCCAAGAATATAGGTTTTATGATAAACTTAAAAACAAGATAAATTAATCATATAAACAGAGATAACTATTATAGATACTTCTTTTAGCTTGGGAGACTGAAAGCGTGTCTACGGCTTTCCTCCCAACCATAGGCGTCATCTGACGTATGTTTTTCCGTCTAAAGCCACCCCCGAGCTCAGCGACGAATCCACTAAGTTTCAAGGTTATAAGCATAAACTATCCAAGTTTCAAGTTAAGATAGTATTGTAATCAAGCGATACTTTGTCTATGAGTATGAGACTTAACATTCTTAGTCGTCATAACATTTTAAAGAAATTAATCATGACTAATCCCTCATTAGATTTTTTTCATAAACACGATGGCATGTCAACATTCAATTACACCATTACAACGTAGTACTCAAGAAACAATGTCTCTTTATATTTTCGATATTGCTTAATCCCCAATTCCATAGTGCAATCTCACTAGTAGGTAATATAATTATCCTACAATTTACTTACACCACAATTAATTGTAATCACCTATTTCATTCAAAAGAATAGATTTGTAACAATCTAGTAGATTATGCATGCACTAATATAAGGACCTTCCTTTGACTAGTAGTAACAATCTAGTAGGTTATGCATGCACTAATATAAGGACCTTCCTTTGACTAGTATATATATATATCCTTTCTCTACTATTTCCTATTAACATCAAATCCTTTCCTATTTATTATAAGGAAAAACATAGGTATATTTAACATGCAAACTGCTTAATCGCAAGACTTTGGATACCACTCCGAATCGTAGATACATTTAACATGTGACTGATCTTTACAAAACCCAGGAAACCAAACTCTTCAGTAATGAATTTAAATCTCAGGCATAATGTTAATATACAGATTTGAAAAGTATGAAAAGGCATTTGCAGGCATCCATTATTATAATCAAATCCATACACTATAAAATGGAAATCACAAAAATTCATTCCTAGGTTTATACACGTTGATCAAAATATATTACAAATTGGATTCAGATCTACACATATTCAGAAATCATAGGTAGATTTTTTTATTTTAGATCAACAAATCTATTTCAAACTGGAATCGTAGGCATAAAAAACCAAATCGCAGATAATCAAATGAGATCTATATAAACTTCATTTCCAGGATTCTTAATAAAATGAAAATTCAAGCATCATCAAATGAGATCTATATAAGCTTCATTTCCAGAAATCATTGGCTTAATAATGAAATGAAAAACCGCAGGAATCAACTAAATCACAGATAAATCAAATGAATCTACATAATAGTCATTTCCAGAATCGTTGGCTTATTAATGAAATGAAAACACATACATCAACTAAATCACAGATAAATCAAATGAATCTACATAAGATTCATTTCCAGAAATCGCAGGATTCTCAATAAAAATGAAAACACGGGCATCATAAGATTATAAATCAAATGAGATCTATATAAGCTTCATTTCCAGAAATTGTTGGCTTATTAATGAAATGAAAAACGTAGGAATAAACTAAATAGTAGATAAATCAAATGAATCTACATAAGATTCATTTCCAGAATCGTTGGCTTATTAATGAAATGAAAACACAATCATCAACTAAATCGCAGATAAATCAAATGAATCTAAATCACAGGCTTCTCAATAAAAAAATATTCATTTCCATAAATAATTTCCATAAATCACAAGCTTCTCAATAAAAAATAAAACGTAGGCATCATAAGATGATAATTCAAATGAGATCTATATAAGCTTCATTTCCTAAAATCGTTGGCTTATTAATGAAATGAAAAAAAGCTAGTGTCAACTAAATCGTAGATAAATCAAATGAATCTACATAAGATTCATTTACAAAAATCGCATGCTTCTCAATAAAAAAGAAAACGCAAGCATCATAAGATGATAAATCAAATGAGATCTATATAAGATTCATTTCCAGAAATCGTTGGCTTATTAATGAAATGAAGAAGCATGGGCATCAACCAAATTGCAGATAAATCAAATGAATCTACATAATATTCATTTCCAGAATCGTTGTCTTATTATTGAAATGAAAACGCAGGCATCAACTAAATCACAGATAAATAAAATGAATCTACATAAGATTCATTTCTAGAATCGCTGGCTTATTAATGAAATGAAAAACCCAAGCATCAACTAAATCGCACATAAATCAAATGAATCTACATAAGATTCATTTCCAGAATCGTTGGCTTATTAATGAAATGAAAAATGCAGGCATCAACTAAATCATTAATAGATCCAACGCAGGAAACCATTCTAAGTTTAGATTTCTTCAAACTAATTCCAAATCCAAAAAATAGGAAGAAATTAAATCTCAAGAAAATCACAGATAAATCGACACAAAGAGACACTTCAAGATCTCAAATTCTAGGAAGATAACATACAAGCAATGGTATTTCCATCTCTGAGCATTATTAACAGACTGAATTAGGAAAACAAGAATACCATATCAAATCGGATCATAACCCATGTTCACCGGATACAAGAAAATAATCTAAATTGAAGATATAAGATGATGTATGTTCAGATCTATCTTAAACCCATGGAATTGCACGCATGGAAGAAACATTCTATAATGCAGATGAAAAATCATGCATATTCAAAACTGTCTGAAATTGTGTGTGTGTGTGTGTGTGTGTGTGTGTGTGTGTGTGTGTGTGTGTGTGTGTGTGTGTGTGTGTTCAATAAATAAATAAATAAAAACCCAATAAATCATGCGCAGGAAATAAGAGAACATAACAAGTTAAAAATTCATACATGAAATATCTCCAATCGCAATGGTGAAGGAAGTCATACCAGATCAAAATGGATCAGTTCGGATCCAATGCCAAATCTCTCTAATCATCAAGAACGCCTACCCGCTCCCTGCAAAAATCCAAATCGCAAATGTATAACCCCTCCTCCTTCCTCTAGATTCAGGAGAACATGACCCATATAAAGAAACAAAATTATAACTTTCCTAAAGGAAAAATGGAAAAATGCTTTCCACATTTTTCTCAAAATATAACACCAGTGCCCATGTAGCATTTATCCTTCACGATGACACTTCCTCTAGATAATTATTTTAGTAATTATTTTTGGGTTCGGATTTTATATTATATATATATATATATATATATAATGAAATTCCTTTTTAACAAATATCTATACATGTAATTAGATAGAGTTACTCCTTAACGTTTTTATATAAGTATCATTAGTATAAAATTCTCTTCTACTTCAATATACATATATATGAGGCTCTATGTAAATATGAAATAATATTTTTCTTCTACCATTGTATATACAAGTTTTACTTGTCGTAGTTACTCTTAGGTTTTCAAGGTATGGTTTTAAGCAATAATTCCCTCATTATTTACCTTTCCCCTAGTGGATTCGTCCCCAATCATTGTTTTAGGCATACATTCTTTCAGTCTCCTAGCAGTATCAATTTCATCTATAGTTTGATGAGGCTAAGATTAGTACTTACAGCTCTTTTTACCTGCACTTTAGTGTTTTTGGTCATGTACTGAGGGGATTTTACATCCTTTCCTCCTTAGAATTAACTATGTCCTCAGTGTTACATATTCATCCAAGCTTTGTGTTCATTTCCCTTTAGGTTATTATTGCTTGATTCCACATCCTTTCTGATGTCCTTCTACTTTTCTATCCTCTATCTGTTCTATGTAAGGAATCATAATGTCTATCTAGCATAACATCATATTCATACATACGTCAAATGTCAACAGAATAGTGCATAAGCAAAAAAATGTTTTACTTGACCTCTTTTTAGAGTGTCACCTTTACAGAAATTATTCATGAGGTAGTATTTTTAAGTTGAATTGCCATACGCATTTTAACCCTTAAAATAATTCATAAGTAATTTAGATGTACTTATCTTTTTGGAGGACGTCTTTTACCTCCAGTACTTGGATGCTTTAACTAGTCCTCAACCTGAGATAAACATCTCTCATTCACAAGTTAGCATCATCTATCTCACATAATTTCAAGCAGTAACCTTTTAAAATTTATTATTCATCCTTTCCCTTGAGGGAATTTTTCCTACTCAAGTATTCATAACATTTACACATTAAGACATTCAACAGTCTAGTTACGAAAAATCATTAATATTTGTTTTACTATTACATGGTCAACAAACTCTCCCTTGAGTTTTTCATCTTTACAATTATCTATTGAACACAAAACTCTCTCTCAAGTTATGTCACCAATTGGACCTATAGGCTAAACTTTGAGGTTACTCTCCCTTTTGATTGCTAGTCAAAATATTTCCCCTAAAAAAACACCAAACAACGTCCTGTCTTCCAAATGTAAAACTTTGTGCCTAGGTCTTGCAATTGATAGCACAGACTCTCTCTCAATTTCCACTAAAGCCTCCTCACTTGATTCTAGGAGAAGTTACTTTAGCAAAGTAGAGTTGGATCCTCAATTTTTCCACTTGGTGTTCACTCAGAGAAAAGGTTGTTTTCCCCTCAAGCCTTCATGCTTGAGTCCAGGAATTTCTTTTCCACCCAACCTCTTGCTTGATTCCAGGAAAAGTTCTTTTAAACGTCAATAAATTATTGTTGCTTGCATATTTGATAATTACAACATGCAACAAAATAACATCAAATAGGTTCACATGTTTTTTTAATCATGCTTTAATATATATATTCATGAGTCCCTGATCTTTATTCATATTCTTACTATATGTTTACCATGCGTAATATATTATGCTCTTGTCTTTCAACAAGTTCCAAACAATATTGAGCATCTGTCAAATTCACTTGTTAGTACCACTTTGTATAACAAAAATCAAATTTTGTACGAAAATCTTTTCCCTAAGCATAATAATAAGAAATCATCGTTCTTAATACATGATCATCTAAAATAATCATCCTCTTTTGGTTCCTTATTTTCATCCTTATGTCAAGTTTCAACAAGATACAAAATATTTTTTTGGCACATTAATTCCCAAGGAAATATATGCGTGCATTGTTTACAAAAAAGAACTACAATAGATTTCTTGACCACATAAAAATTCAAGATAACCTCTTTTCTTTGTACACACTAACACTATGTAAGTAACAACAAATTGTCTACTTATATACTTGCATACCTTTGTAAGATAACCACATACCTTTATAAGGGTGCCTGCATATCTCCTTTTTATATGGAGTTCATATGCCAAGGTACAAGTTTACTTGTAATAACACATATTTGTATTACACTCAATATCTCATGAAATCCATATATAAAAATGGATTAGATTGTCAATATTGATCACATTAAAGTATAAATTTTATATAAAAACCACTCAAAGTATCCTAACATCCATAGTAGAGAGCACGGGAATAAGAAATATATAAAACGAAATCATGCAGTTTCATCATAAGCATCCTATGAACTATTTAGGATACACATGTATACTTTTAAGTAATCATTATGATTTTGTTGAATTGACAAGCAAGGGTACACGTGTGTTCCAATGTCAGACATTATTTTTATAATCACTTATCCTATACAATCACATACCATAATGAAATAAGGAGACTCCTACCCAATATTCTCCTTTATAACCTGACAATTTCTTAGTCATAGAAAACCTCACACAAGTAGAATGTCCAAGTAAACCAATTAAATTTAATTTCTTTGTTTAAAAATAATCTAGATACCTTAGTCTAGCAAGGCTATACTTTTTGTGGAATATTAGTTTTTCTTATGTAACAAACCTATAATTCCTAGTTGATACCCTTGTAATGTAATAGAATTTGTATTAACGAAAAATATTAACATCAACATAACATGATTCCTTCCTAACTAAAAGAATATTAAATACATCAGTTAGATATGTATTCACGTTGACTCCTCCTTTAATCAAAACTTAATGGATCTTCTAACATATCCAAGTAATTTCTTAGATTATCCATCTGAATCTCATCTTAGGCAATCCTGACTATTGGGTCAATCAAATTTGATCAGTTATATAAATTTAACAAAATGTATCAACCATACTCACTCAAATAAAATTATTGTTGAAACTGAAAGGTATCCACTCTCAAGAATAACAAGGAACATAAAGAAAGGTAATAAAAATTTTAATTCGAACTACCAAGTCAATATATTTGGAAGAGTTCCTCGGTTTACATATAAACTTTACCTTTGAAAATTCACAACTAGGATGACTTTACAAGAACCTAATTCATAAAACCTTCACTCCAATAGTCTAACTATTTAAATCGTTTTAACGATTACTTTCTTGCCCCTCAATGAAACTAATTGTAGAGTATGAAGAGATATTCATTGACTAGTATTTACCCATAAAAGATCATTCAAATATATATATGAAACATATACAATGCTCACATATATACAATGATATACCATTATAATGTTTCAGCAAATGGAATATACTTACTTGCAATTCAAAGATGACTTGTCAGTTACCTCTTGTCAATCCTTGGATTTGAAATTTTATGCTTGCGTTTTATAGATGGAGTCCCTTTTCTTGTTCAACAAACTTATATTCATTTCCTCCAATTGACCCCAAATAAGCCTGAGTGTTTGTAACATGTGCTCTGATACCATATGTAACATACCCCAAATACATGAATAGAATCTCCAGGTGGGTAGTATAAAAATTACTTATTCTAGTGTACAATTAATCACATCAAGCTAATTAGATGCCATTGCTTTCTTAACCATAACCATTCTTTTAAGGTTAAGACTCTACAACATATAATCACTTTAATACTAATTCTTCAAAAGCAAATATTATTCAAATTATAATAAGATACAACCATTACATTAGTCGCAAGACTATCCTTTGAATGAGATAACGATTACACATTAACCCTGTCTTTTGGGGCATAGTTAACACACTTCATAATAAGGTACCCTACTTTGTACTTGTTCTTCAGGGTGCATCCATCAAAGATGACATATTAGTCTCCTAAGTGGAGCAAACAACAAGGTTAGATACCTTTTAGATGATAAAAGAAACTAATTAAAAGTATGCATATATACAACCGATTTACTTTACACCATTTTCTGAGATTTATCCCCATGCTTTCTACAACCTCTACAGCCACTACTTGAAGTCATGTAACTAAACATACATATTAGTACTATTTATCAGCCTAAAAATACAAGAACATAGGTTTCATGATAAACATAAAAAAAAAAAGATAAATTAATCATATAAACAGAGCTAACTATTACAGATACAGGCTTTTAGCTTGGGTGACTGAAAGCATGTCTATGACTTTCCTCCAAACCATAGGCTTCATTTAACGTATGTTTTTTCATCTAAAGCCACCCTCAAGATGGGCGACAAATCCAATAAGATTCAAGGTTATAAGAAGAAACTCTCCAAGTTTCAAGTTAAGATAGTATTGAAATCATACGATACTTTGTTTAAGAGTATGAGACTTAACATTATTAGTTGTCATCACATTTTAAAGACATTAATCATGACTAATCCCTCATTATACTTTGTTCATAAACAGAATGGCATGTCAACATTCAATTACACCATTAGAACGTAGTACTCAAGAAACCATGCCTCTTTAGAGTTTCAATATTGCTTAATCCCTAATTCCATAGTGCAATCTCACTAGTAGATAATATAATTATCCTACCATTTACTTACACCATAATTATTTATAATCACCTATTTCATTCAAAAGAATAGATTTGTAACAATCTAGTAGGTTATACATGCACTAATACAAGGACCTTCCTTTGACTAGTGTGTCTATATA
>LPNX011148870.1:206897-256689 GCA_001517045.1 Pseudotsuga menziesii
CTCGCACTTTCAAATATGAAGTACTTATCTGAAGCAGGCATTGCTACTTTTCGCATATTTGAGATGATTGAGAGAATACCAGAGATCAATTCAGAGGATGTTACAGGGAAAGTATTGGAAACGGTCTCAGGAGAGGTCCAATTTTGGAACGTTGAATTCGCCTATCCATCAAGACCAGAGAGCATGATATTTCACAAATTTTGCCTCACTATACCGGCACGCAAAACAGTGGCTTTAGTAGGCGCTAGTGGATCTGGAAAATCAACATCTATTGTATTATTATAACGGTTCTACGATCCAATGGAAGGACAGATTCTTCTGGACGGAGAGAATATTAAGAGCCTGCAACTGAAATGGCTCCATAACCAAATCGGGCTAGTTAATCAAGAGCCTGCTCTATTCGCTGCTTCCATTCGTGAAAATTTGTTGTTTGGGAAGGATGATGCGACAATGGATGAAATTATTAGCGTTGCAAAAGACTCCAATGCGCACAACTTCATCACCCAACTCCCAAAAGGCTATGACACATAGGTTCTATTTTGTATTTTGAGTTTTACATCTGAGAATTGTTCTTTGCATATCTTGCAGCATACATAATTCGCTGCTGATGAACAACCTTACTGCTCATAGAATAACATGCTATAGAATTATGGAATCAAGAATTGTAAAAATGTATATTTTTATTTCTGATGGTTTGTTTTTTAATCGATTTGGTTTTGTCGGGAAACCAAAATAAAAATACAGGTGGGAGAACGCGGGCTTCAGATGTCCGGAGGCCAAAAACAGAGAATAGCCATAGCCAGAGCGTTGCTGAAAAATCCTTCGATCCTACTTTTAGACGAGGCCACAAGTGCTCTAGATGCTGAATCAGAGAAGGTCGTTCAAGATGCCCTTTATAAAGCTTCTATAGGACGCACAACGCTTATTGTGGCCCATCGTCTCTCCACTACAAAAGGATCTGATAAAATTGCAGTGTTAAAAAATGGCCAAGTCATTGAATTCGGTGGACACGATGAACTAATTATGAAACCAAATGGAGCATACGCAGCTTTGGTGCAAATACAGGAGAAGGCCCCATCACAGGATACCAATACTCTTGACACTGGATTACTTTCTTCAATGACTGCATCAGGAGTAACTAGCGATATCCAAAGCTTAGATGGTGCTTCGATTCAGTTTGACGGTTGCATATCTAGTGTGGAACGAGAAGAGGTACAAGAAGTTAGTGCACATAACAAACCTGGGAGATCTCCTTCCTTCTGCAAGTTACTTGCATTGAATGCTCCAGAATGGAAGCAAGCTCTCTTGGGCTGGGTAGGTGCCCTTGGATATGCGGCAACTCAGATAGCATTTTCCTTCACCATGGCACACATGACATCTACGATGTTCCTCAAAAACCTGGACGAGATTAGATCTAGTGTCAGGATCTCTTGCATTGCTTTTATAACAGTGGCAATGCTGGCTTTCCTAATGAATTTGGTTCAGCATTATAAATTGGCTGTGATGGGCGGGTTTCCAGCGAACGGAGTTCAACATAATATCTGGAACCTCCATGTCATGACCTCACGTTAGCGGGATCGCTGCGTTTCTCAAAGGAGCGCACCCTGAGTGGAGCCCCGCCGCCATCAAATCTGCTCTGAACAGCTGGCTCTGATGATGTCATCTTGCCACATGTCAACTCAAATCCAGATACCAAATCCCAATGTTGATATCATCTCCTATCCACCAATCAGCTGTTTAGAAAAATAGCTTTTTAACAAAATTAAAAAAAAAATTTGCAAACCCCTATGTCATACTTTGGAAAACAAGTTTTAATTCTTTATAAGTGCCTCAAAAGACACCAACTAATACCCAAAGTCAATGGAGTTTGACTTCGATCGATTACAATATACCTGCTGAGGTAGGTATAATAACAACATATACTATCATTTTTTAAAAATGAATTAATAAATTGTTTTTTATTTATAAAACATTTTTTATAAATAATATATTTAAAAAATTATAATTTTCATTTATTATTTGAATTAAAATGATGATTTTTTTATTTTGAAAAAGAATTATTTTTTAATATTTCAATTCAACTAAAACTATTGAAGATTTAAATTATTTTAATAACGTGCCACCCTCATACTCGCATAAAAGGTAAAATGAATTGGCTACCATTTTCTATTTGGATAATTTAAAGCCATCAAATGAAGTGACACTCATGATAGCATAAACACATTAATAATAACTATAATAAGCACACTTTTTATATATATATTTAAATTTTGGTGCTCTTTTTTTCACAAGAAAAAGACAACCTCATATATTCATAAAGTTGTGTCTCAAAAGACAGTTACATAATGTAAAAAGTATATGCCATATAACAACTATACAAAAAACCTTAATCTTAAGCATAGAGTCTGCAAATGTGCCAATATAACATTCAGAATGAGACGACTAGTAACAAAACAATGTCATGAGCACCCATCAAAGATGACTAAAGTCAAAACGCCAGAACATACAGGAAAATTTAAAACCAGAAATCCATCCGCTCCAAAATAAAGACTTAAGACCATCAGATCACATGCAACTTAAAAATAGTTCACTGATCCTTCGCCAACCAGTTCTATCGAAGAAAATTTCTTCCAGAAGAAAACCGCATAATGGCTCTTGATGGCCAAAATATTTTGCAAACCCCTATGTCATACTTTGGAAAACAAGTTTTAATTCTTTATAAATGCCTCAAAAGACACCGACTAATACCCAAAGTCAATGGAGTTTGACTTCGATCGATTACAATATACCTGCTGAGGCAGGTATAATAACAACATATACTATCATTTTTAAAAAATGAATTAATAAATTGTTTTTATTTATAAAACATTTTTTATAAATAATATATTTAAAAAATTATAATTTTCATTTATTATTTGAATTAAAATGATGATTTTTTTATTTTGAAAAAGAATTATTTTTTAATATTTCAATTCAACTAAAACTATTGAAGATTTAAATTATTTTAATAACGTGCCACCCTCATACTCGCATAAAAGGTAAAATGAATTGGCTACCATTTTTTATTTGGATAATTTAAAGCCATCAAATGAAGTGACACTCATGATAGCATAAACACATTAATAATAACTATAATAAGCACACTTCTTATATATATTTTTAAATTTTGGTGCTCTTTTTTTCACAAGAAAAAGACAACCTCATATATTCATAAAGTTGTGTCTCAAAAGACAGTTACATAATGCAAAAAGTATATGCCATATAACAACTATACAAAAAACCTTAATCTTAAGCATAGAGTCTGCAAATGTGCCAATATAACATTCAGAATGAGACGACTAGTAACAAAACAATGTCATGAGCACCCATCAAAGATGACTAAAGTCAAAACGCCAGAACATACAGGAAAATTTAAAACTAGAAATCCATCCGCTCCAAAATAAAGACTTAAGACCATCAGATCACATGCAACTTAAAAATAGTTCATTGATCCTTCGCCAACCAGTTCTCTCGAAGAAAATTTCTTCCAGAAGAGAACCGCATAATGGCTCTTGATGGCCAACTTAGATAAGGAATCTGCCAAAGTGTTGAATTCACGATACACATGACCAACATAAATGCTTGGTGTCACATGCCCCAATTTGCAAAAACAATTTAATGTTATTTGAGGAACATTGTGTTATATTTTATGCGAAGGTTGTAATTGATTACCAAGTGGGGTCAAGAATAATTAATGTAAATCAGAATATTTTATTTATAAATAAATAAATGATGAGGCAGCAACTTAGGGAAGCTTTTAAAAGAGTGTTTACTGGTCACTTGGTGGACGAGACTGGGTGGAGAGTACATTGACAAGTGGCAGCATCCTCAAACTACTTCCAACTATTGTAGGTGGAAACTTCCCTATATTGTGGTCTTGATTCCCCAAGAAAGTGGAATTGGAGTAGGTGGCTCATTAAATGAAAAATGACCTAGAAGACCTAGGCATCTCTATAAAATTTCCCATTGAAGATAGCTGAGGCTGCTCATTCTGAGAGGTGATCATTCAGGGTGAATGAATTTACTCAAGAGAAATTCAATGGAGGGGATTGCTGAAGTGAATTTGAGGGGTTAACTGCTTAGACTGAACTTATTGTAGTTGTTAGGTTGAAGTTCTTACTGCTATGAGCAGATTTGAATTACTGAGGTAATTGGACTAGTCGGGTGACAGAAGGTCTTAAGGTTATATTCTCCATCCAGTACTCTGCCAGGAGGACCAGGAATAGACTCGAGGGTTCTGAGGAAGCATTGTCTGAGCGTTCTCTAGGAATTGGTTGGGAGGAACAACCTCCTTAAGTTGTTGTCACCTTATCATTGATAGGTTCTATTTGTCTTCATGTTATTATATTTATTTACCGTCTTCAGTAAAATGTTTACTAGTTTTTAACATGCATGTTAGTATTTAATTAGGGTTTATGAAGAAAGGAGTAAATTTTTAATGTTATACTTGGTAATTTGCATATTATGTTAGAAATAGTAATAAATATGCAAAATGACAAACATATAGAATTAGAATTCCATACTATATTTTTCCACACCTAGCTCAGGCTGTACTCTAGTACAACTAGGTGTTTAGGTAAATATGATTATTCTTTTTACTTTGAATGAAAAATGTAACTGCATTCTGCTCTAGTTTGATTATGATTTCTTCTGTAAAGAAGTAGTAAATAATGTATGCATTAAATGTATTTACTTTAGATAAGAACTAAAAGATAGGTATGTAAAAACATTTAGTGATCATATTACTTATAGAATTATTTTTCCTATACTAGTATTCTTTACAAAACATAAAACTTACAGTTTAGTAAATAAGTATAGGTATAGTAAACAGACTATCATCAAGGGTTTAGGTTAAGATATTTTTTTTAAAACAATCTTATAACATTTGATTCCAGACAATATGTATCTTTGTTTTAAGACAGAAGGTTCTACTGTAACCTAAATAGAACCATCGAGGTTATTGAAATATAAACATAACCTATTCTCAAATTTTGCAGAATTTACCCTAAAAACTTCCTTTATAAAAAAACAAACAGGTGTAAAATTTATTGAAAGAAAATAATAAAACAGAGCTCTGAATATTTCCTTGTAAAATTTATTCTTTCCCAAACTGTATGATACACTTAATAATTAACCTTTTTTAATCCAAAGAGGAGTAAAATATTACTCTTAAACTCAGTAAAATGTCCCATAAACTTTGCAATGGAAATCCTTATAAATACAAGATAATAATTAAAATATTACATAAACAATTTGTTAAAAATAGAATCAAATAAGAAGAAATGGCTTACAGCCTTTAGAACTAAAGTTCAAGGCTCAAGCCCGTTAACAAAACTAAATTATGCAAAATATATATACATCAAATAGTAACCATTCTTTACTAACAGGTAAAAACCTTAATTCATTTTACAAGTCCTGACTGATTCACAGTCCTTTCTCACCTGCTCAAGTCTATTGTAAAACTAAAATAAACCAGACATAGGTCGACAGCCTTGAAGGGCTTAGAGCTGAGCTCTTTAGAAAAAAGTAAAAGAAGCTGCATTGTTCAGGATGTAAAGGCAGAGACGAAAATAAAAACCAGATTGCCATCACGGGTACTAAATCCCTCTTTATCCCTGTACAAAGTACCCTCTAAGGGTTTTGAAACTTTTACATAAACAAACAAGCAATGAAACCTTAAGCTAACAAATAACCGAGGTCATGCCATTTCAACCGTAAGAACCAAAATTCCAACAACCACAATTGTATGCAGGAATAAACCCTCATCGAAACCGGGGCTTACCAATTTGTATGCTCTTGTAAAACTGAAGGGTGAGCTCGCTTTCACCTATAGAGATGGAATCGGGAGCAAGGACCTGCAAGTTCCAAACCGTATCATTACAAATCCTTTGTTTGTAAAATTTGTAAAAAAAACCCTTATAAGAAAACTAATCTAAAACCAATTTAAAGGTAAGTCTTTACTCGTTGTAGTTTTGAGTTGAAGCTGAGGAGATATGGCCACCCCAGGTCGTATTGGCACCATGTCGAAAAGAAAGAAGACTTGAATTCACCTCTGCGAAGGAAAAAGCAAGAAAATCGACTCAACCAGATGAAGGCTGAAGCTTTGATTGTTTAGTTGCAAGTTAAAGACAAAGCACAGCCTTCGAGCCACAAAGAAAATCCAATACCCACTCTCACTATAACTATTCAACCTTTAGAAATACCAAAACCATTAACAACCTCTCCCAACAGTCACAGCGTAGAAGATGGAGGTGAAATGCCAAATCTTGAAGGAGGTTACGAGTCTCCCATGGGCGCGAGCTCTCAGCTCGGCCAACACGAAGGAGGAACTCTCACTATGAAAAGCAAATGAATAAGGTTTCGAAGTTTTAAGTCAACCCTTGAGTGGATGTAACCTTTCCACATGTCCTTCCAAATATTTCTTCCAGCGTGGGTTGAGTTCCATAATCAGCGTTGCATCAAACATTTTGCATTTTCAAAACCAACGATCATTTCAAAACTATACATCATATGATTTCCCATCATTTGATTTTATCATGGTGTTTTGATACTTAGGATTTCTACTTTAGGTTACAACTTGAATACTCTTGTTATCCTAGAAGTTTTTCATGTTAATCAAACAAGTCAAATAGTTTGTGTATTATTTAAGATAGTAAAAGAGTTATGAGAAGGTCATATTATAGCTTATGACCATAGTAAAAAGAAAAGCCATGAACTTCTGAAAACTTAGCCTTTATGTTGTTTTGTTGAAGGAGTGTTTGAGAAACTGAAGACTAAAAACGTTGAAGAATCCTGATAAAATTCTAACAACTCATTGATAAATTTATAATTGAAAAACATAGGTAACTTGATCATTTATTAAGAGAAGGATGTCTATAGAGTCTTGAAGTGAAAATGGCTGCGAGAAACACAAAACAGTTTGAAGTGAACTTAAGCCCAAAACCATGAGCTCTATTCTCTCTATGGAAATTTATAAATAACCATTACAGTAAACACAAGAAAATAAATCAATGTTCTTTAGATTTTTAAAGTATAATCTTTAGACGATTGAAGGAACTTTGGTAAGTACTTGTTCTTGCAATTTAAACCCTAGTTTATATTTTTTATAAAAAATCATTATGGTGTTAGTTATAAATACAACTATGGATTTATAACAATGAAAAAATAATTGACATTACCTCCTTGAAGACAAGCAGCATATTTAAACCTTTTCTAAAACTAACATCTTAATCATGCTAGAAAAGTAGTTTCTCGACGTAATTTTAAATAACACCTACTGGATCTTACGCTTACCTGCTAAACCTGTAAGAAACCAACAATCCAATTGAGTTAGAAAAATGCTAAGTAAGCCTCGATCTCATACAAGAATTCTTACCTACTTGACAAAAGTTAATCATCAGTATATCTAGCAACAGCAAAATGCAAGTCCTTTTCTAACTCTGATAGAATTAAAGTTGTTAAGTCATTAATAGTACTAACACAGGTGTTTAAGATTACATCCATTAGTTTACAGGTTATTTTAAAGAAGAAATCCCATGTTCTTTTATAAACTGTTTCATTTTCCGCTAACCATTAGCAGTTACTTAGCTGCGACTTTAGACATTTTATGTCACTTAAAAAATTTTAAATTTTTAAGAATTTTTGGGTCATTACACTTGGAGAAACATACAATAATACACGAGTCCTCTGAAGCCATTGCTACAAATTAATGGAGCGAAAGGAGCACCGCTTATTGACCCAGTCAGAGATCAGCATCGAATCCCCAAGAATACGTTGAAGCACAATACTATGAATATCCGTGAAGTGCAGAAGACCCCATAGCGCCAGAAGTTCAGCATGATTATTTTTGCTTGATCCAACATTCATATAAAAATGGAAGAAGTTACCCCCGTCTAGCTTAATATCCATCCCCGCACCGCAAATGCCATCCTGCGCAGCTCCATCAATAAATCCAATAAACTCATCCACCACTGGAGCTGGATATCTGATAATGCAAGATGAACACCTTTGCTCCTTACATTTGACCAGAGAGAAAATAGAAAGTACACCATTTATCATGGTCTCCCTATTGAAAGGGTGGCCTTGAAACAGAAGATGATTGCGCCCACACTAGATGAGCCAATAAAATAGCATCGCTTGTTCTAAATGGAGAACTGGGTGATGCAAAAATTTCTTGAGAAAATATACACAGGACACAAAAATCCCCATCTACACACACTTGCTACAATCACATATGGAGTTCCAAAGATCACAAACCATGATACATTCAACGAAAAGGTGCTCAAAAGTCTCGCATGCAGCCTTACACAGGATACAACGACCCAGGCCATGATACCCTCGACGCTGCAGCATATCCAATGTGAGGATTTTCTGATTGAGAACAAGCCACAAAAAACACTTTACCTTTTACTGGGTCCTTGTCTTCCAAATAGCCGAATGCCACCAAACCTACTGCAATGACCTGTACTTAACTAATAGAGCAAAGTAAGCTGAACTAACAGACACAGAACCAATATGTTTGTCCCCATCCAATTAAAGATGATCCTATTCTTTGAATAAAAGGATACCAGTAGCCTGAATCCCATTAGTAAAGGAATCCCATTCAACGACTAAGAGAGGGTCAAGTTCCAAAGAGACGGTACATCCACCGTTCCATCCCAAGCCTGTTTTAAAACAATGATATTCTGAGCGTGAAGGGAAGACAAGAGAGGGTGTGACAATATCTAGATGGAAACCCCAACCAACCTATCCATTCCAAGATTAATGCTAGATCTGTCACCCACTTTCCACCTTAAATATTCAAGAATACAGGGTAGTGTTGAACAGAGGCCATTCCACATCAAAGAAGGATTGCAAGAATGAAGCTTACCTGTACGTAACCACAGCGATAACAAAATTCTTTTCATATACTTAGCATTAATGATATCGCCCCACATACCAGTTTTGCATAGACCATGCCATAGAATCTTTGCACAAAGAGCAATATTAAAAAGTCCCAAATGCTTGAAACCGCACCCACCCCATGATTTAGGGAGGGATAGAGACTCCCAATCGGCAAGACGAAATTTTCCTAACTCACCCAAACCCCGCCAAAGAAACTGGAAGAAGAGTTTGTGGAGAGACGTCAAGATGCTTGACAGCACCCTAAAGAGTGTCATCCAATAGACTAGAATAGAATAAAGAATAGCAAAAACCAGTGTTTTACGGCCCCCCAAGGAGAGCCACCTGGAATTCCAGCGACTCATCCTCCATTGAACCTTCTTTAACAACTAATGCCAATTGGAAACCATATAGGTATTTGGTTTCAGTAAGAATCCAAAATACTTAATACCAACTTCCATCGATTCACTTGGGATCTCGAATAATTGTGAAATTATAGCCATTGACTCCTCCTGAACATTACAATATCTGAAGCACGACTTATGAGCACTGATGGATATACCAGATGCTTTGCAGAAGAGTTCAATAAGACATTTAATGCGATGTCACTCCTTGATACAGCTAGTACCAAATATGATAACATCATCCACAAAGAAGGTATGAGTAATGTAAAGTCCCCCTCCAACCTTAACACCCTTGATTGAACCTTTAGCCTTGCCTTTTCCGAACAGTAAACTGAGACCCTCGATCACCAATAAAATGAGATAGCGCGAAAGAGGGAACCCTTGCCTCAAACCCCTTGAACCATGGGAAAAATCAGTCGGTGACCCATTGATCAGCACAGTCAAAGATGTCAAGCAACACAGGAAAAAATAAACCTCACAATATTTAGTGGAAGGCCAATCTAAACCAATATCAGATGAAGAAAGGTACAATCGACTTTGTCATAGGCCTTTTCCAAGTCCAATTTCAAAATCATCGCTGACAACTTTTTTGACTGAATGGATTGAAGGGTCTCTTGAACTATACCAGTTATATCCATGATTTGTCTTCCTGGCAGAAAACCAAATTGCTTGTGCGAGATGAACCTCCCTAGAATCTCTTTCAGTCTCCCAGCAATAATCTTCGTTATCAGTTTATATAGAAAATTACACAATGCAATAAGGTAGAACTCTGAAAACGTTAAAGGGCGATCCAATTTAGGAATCATAGTAATATAAGTATGATTCAGACTCGCCAGAATAATGCTAGAAACCCAAGAGTATTCTATGGTGGCCACCAACTCTCCACCCAACAAGTCAAGGAAATGCAGATAGAATTCCATTATCCACCCGTCCAGGCCCAGACTCTTATCCCTGACACAAAATTTCAACGAATCCTCAACCTCCACAAAACTGATAGGACCACCCACCAACAGTTGATCCTCCTCCATAAAAAAACGTGGCATATTTTTCAGGACCACCAACTGCTCATATAAGTTGTGAATTTTAGGATCCTTATAGAGATTAGTAAAAAAGGACACAGCCCTAGTCTTAATGGCGGCCTGATCACAAACCATCACCCCATCAACCCCCCAAGTTTCCCAAATGGTATTTGTGATCCTTCTCTTATTAGAGAATTGGTGGAAATATCATGAATTCTCATCCCCCACCCGTAGCCAAATGGCTCAGCTTTTTTGCCTTAGAGACTCTTCCTTCATAAGCAGAATCTTATGCTTTTGTGCCATTAATAACTGATTATTCTTAGAACAAACAGATGCAGGAAAATCATTCCCAACATCAATTTCCAACTTAGAGATAGCGATTTCGATGTCCACTAATGATTGATCATCCTTCTTCTTAGCATCATGTTCCCAGGACCGAACCAAGGGCCTTAACTTCTCCAATTTCAATAAAAAACACTGCATCAGAGAGAAATGAGTCGACGCCACGTCATGCAAAAGGGCCCACTGAGTATGAACAAAAATATTGAAATGAGCATCCTCGAGCCACATAGGATTAAATTTGAAAGGATAATCAAGCCTATCTTATTCAAACTCAAGTTGCAGAATTATATATTTATGGTCCGAGGAGCCCGTCGAGTAATGCCAGCTGTAGTAATGACTAAAGAGCTCACATAAGGAAACTGCAATAAAGAAGCGGTCAAGTCTCTTGGCTATCCCCGCAACACCACATCTACCATTCGACCAAGTCAGTGAGAGAATAGCAAGAGTAATATCCACTAGATTAGCATTGTCAAATATGGACTAAAAATATCCAGAAAGAGGATAAAATGCACAACCCCAGCCCCAAACCTCCTCGGCAGACTAGGTAAAGTTAAGGTCACCCGCCACAATGAGGTTAGGTAAAGAAAGAACGCCCGAGAGCACCACCTGTAACATCCCGGTTTTGACCCCATTTGCGTTAAATATACATGATATATATGTTGTAATAATCATGGTGAGGAGCTAAGGGAAAAACCCCCACCATCGATTTGGTTATGTTATGATTCGGATTGGAATGGCCACTGATGGTATATCGAGACATACGACATATATTAAATTGTGACATCATGTAAATGTACATTTTAATTAAATAACCCAACCAGCTATGTTCACTGCAACTAAATTGAGAAGGGGCATGATTCCTAAGGATAAGGAGGGGGAAATGATGAACCTTGAGCCATGAGGAAAAATCCATGTGTCACCACTCTCTTCACTCACCTTCCCTTGTCTCATCCAAGCACCATCCTTAACTGTTCTGTTGTTGGCTGGAACATCTATTCGCTGACAAAAATACCACTACGCCACATTTCCATTCTCCCCACGCCTACACTCTCTCCATGACGTGCATTTTGGATCGCGGATGGCCTGTCCACTATCCTGATCGGGAGCTGTTCATTTTCTCTAGGCTGATCGGAGTTAAAAGGAACCACGATTCATTGTTTGAGGGTTCGGTTCTCATCTTCCTCACTGATTGTTGGCCTATGAACATGTTCATTCTCCTCTTCCTGACGGATTGCTAGCTTGCGGCTAGTTCTTCCTTTCTCATAGGATTTTTAGTCTGCGGTTGGGTTCATCCTCATATTCACGTAGATTTTTGTGTCTTTCTCCACCGTCATTAGACCTGTGTAACAATTCTGCTACTCTATTGTTGAGTCATGACCATAATTCTGTTCATAGTTTTGGTTGACTGCGTCTTTTTCCATCACACATAGTTTGGGAGTTTGTTCTTTCCCCATTTTCTTCCTGTGCAATTTCTCCAGCGATTGCATTGAGGATCAAGTGTTGTGGGTTCATGATTGTTTCTGGATTGTTGTTTTCCCATGATTGCTTAGATGTGTTTTCCTTTTTTATGGTGATATTGGTTGAAGATTGTTGTGAGTTCCTACGATTGATGAACTATTTTTTTCCCCTGTAAAAGCTTGAATAGTTGTTTGGCTGCTTGCATGAAATGGTTTTGTCCTTAGACTGCATTGGAGTGGTGAATGAGGGCCTGAGGTGCTTGATAAACTTGGTGGGTTGAGAACCACACAGAAAAAGCTACTGAGCTAGCTTTCTTCTCCATAACCTCTGAATAGCATTGGAAGGGAGATCAGGTTCTAAGGGACTGCGTTGCAGAGAAGGGACTGATTCCCTTATGTTGGGTGTGTGTGGGTGTTCTAGAAGCTAGGTTGGCTCTGGTGTTGGTGTCTATAGCTCTTCAATGAGCTCACCAGCTTAGCATTTAGCCTTTCCCAGCTCCTGGATGGCCTGATAAACCCAACTTGGTTGGCTTGGCTGATCTGATGTTCACCTGATAAACCCAACTGTGTTGGCTTGGCTGAACTGTGTACCCTTATGGTGTTGTTATCCTTGGCTATGTGTAAGCCTGTTAGTTCCTTATTCCTTGGGGAATCATGCCCAGCTCGGGGATGGCAACGTTGCTGAGAGATTAAGGAGCACGTGGGCCTATGGTTGGGTGGAACATTACAGTGACGTAGCTGGTTGTGGAACAAGTTCTTAATAAGATAAGTATTCTTACCTAACTTGTGTCTGTAATCATATTTACCGTTGATGAATGATGATATACATGTTAAATGCTGATCTGTATATGCATGAGTGTTGATTGATATGTTTTTCTTCCATTGTGTATATGAATGATTATGCTTTGTAATATGTGTTATGTTTTTAAGTATCATGCTTCAGCATTATATGTATGTATGTTCATGTTCATGGGGCTAGATGCCCAGATGATTTTATGTATCGTAGCGTCCTCTTCATCGGTCGGAGGATTGGGGACGTTACAGTGTGGTATCAGAGCTCTGGTTGCAGCATGGGCCTGAATGGGCCATGAAAGATCAGATAGTAGAGGTAGGTTTCCTTCTGCCCAGTAACGATCAGAAAATTGTGGCAGGAAAATTCAGAAAATTTTTCTAAGTAACAAAATCATCGTCCATCGGAAGACGTTAGTGGTTCATGCACCCGTCATTGCAGAAGCCTAGAGCACTAGTATTTCGACGAGGAAAAGTTCTGACTTATGATACCGATGTGCTTCAGTTCATCGATCGGAAGAGAACAATTGATTTGGTCAGCAATGAATAGAGGATGGAAGAGCCGATGCATTGAAAGACAAGGCAAGAAGAAAATTCAGAATTTTCTCTAAGGCACGAGATCATCGGCCATCGGGAAATGTTAGTGGATCGGATCGTCGATCGAAAAAGTTTCAGTGAAGGTGAAAAACAGTTGTGGCTGCTTATTCAACTATCCATCCAATGCCACAATGAACAACTGCTTCGACCACCGACGAGTGCCCCACGGAGACCATAGTGACTCTGCTGCATGATATTGCGGCAACATAAAGGACTAATCACCTGATGACAAGTGCATCATAGTGCCGATGCCGCAAGAGAATAGCCACTCCGACCGCCGAAAAATTCATGACCTACAGAAGACATAGAAAGGTCATGGGCCGCCGTTGCGGAAGCTTAAAAGACTAACCATCCGATGCACAGAGCCCCCGACCGTCGACGCAGCATGGACCCGATACCGTGGACGAAGTTAAACAAATGGATCGCCGATAAGACTCAAGATAGTAGGTTGCTATGGACCAAATACAATGGAAGAAATAAATGAACAACCTGCTGATACAGTGAGGAGTTAGTAGGGAAGAGACCCAGTTAGAAGAAAATTTTTGAAAAGTATAAGGTCATTGGAAAATTTTAAAGGGTTAGGCCACTGATCGGACAGAATCAAAGGATCGTGAACCCGTCATTGTGGCAGTCCAAAGCACTATCCACCCGATGGATAGTAGGCTCAATAGCCGAAGGATTTTCACGAAAACCATAGGAGGAACACTTTTCGCCCTTGCGGCTGCTCAAGGGACTATGCACCCGATCAACAATTGATTTTCTCGTCGATACAGATCGAAAGTTTAGTCAGTTTGACCGCCGAAACACCAAAGAGAATTAAGCAAATAGACCATTGATGAACTAGGTGTTTTGACCACTGAAGTATCGAAAAGATAGCTAGGAAGAGGTCCGATTGGGCCTAAGGAAATTGGGGTTTTCGAGAGAATTTATCAGTGATTTTTCAAGCAGTTTTCAACTTTCTTTTAGCAGATTTCGGTAGATTATTAGCGGTCACAGGGAGCAAAAGAAAGAGAGGAAAATTTTGTGTTTTAAGCAAGATTGCAGAATTATAGACAACTTCCAAGAGCAATACTCCAGAAAGAACAGTGTGGTAAAGCAAGAGGTGGTTCAGTCATGAGAACCCATGATGGGTATGATGCTCAGGATTCTTACGAGCGTGTAGGAGATGCCATGGGAGAAAATGTTTGGAATGGAAATGATGATATAGATTTTAATGGAAGGATATTCCAAGAGACACCATCTGAGGTTGCAGCCACCATGAGAAGCTTGATTAAATCCCAGGAAGAGTAGCATCAGTTGAATGCTTCCATGTTGCAGAGTTTGACAGACTTGCAGAAAAAGATAGATTCTAGATGAGGTACATCAAGAACAGAAGGCAGTAAGAGCAGCACTAGGAGAAGGAGAAGGACTTCTAGTGGATTATCTGATTTTGAAGAATCCAGTGGAGATACAAGTTCATCTCCTCATAAAAGTACAAGAATAAAACACCATAGGGATCGCTCTCAAGATGAATTTAAGAAATCTAAACCTCCTACATTTGATGGTGAGATAAAGATGGGACAAGAATCTAAAGCTTGGCTTCTTGGGATAAAGAAGTACTTTCAAGTACAATATTATTCAGGAAATATGAAGGCAATAGTTTCCATATTCAATTTGAATGGACGAGCATCCATTTGGTGGGAACATTTCAAGCAAGTAAAGACGATCAGTGAAAGGAAACTGAAGTGGAAACTGTTCAAGAAGTATTTCAGGAAGAAATACCTCTCTCATAGGTATTATGATGATAATATTAAGGAGTTCATGAGCTGATATTGGGACAGCAGACCATGGATGAATATGCAAATAAGTTCTTGGAATTGTTGAGGTATGTCCGGTACATCAGAGATGAAAAAGTGAAGGTCCAGCACCTTCTAAGTGGATTGCCTCAAGCTTACAAAGATAGAATTGAGTTCTATGAACCGAGAACTCTCGTAGAAGCAATAAGGAAGGCTAAATATTGATATGAGCAAAGAAAAGGTAAACCTGATTACCATAAGGCATGGAAGGACAAGAAGAACAAGAAGTTTGACCAAAGAAGGAAAGGTTTCAAACCTTCTAGATTCAGGAATCAACAGAAGTATCCATCCCAAGCTGCGAGCAATCTAGTTGGAGTGACGGGTGGAAAGCCTAAAGAGCCACATTAGAATAAAGGTCCACTCAAATGTTGGAAATGTGAAGGACCTCACTTGTGCATATATTGTCCACTTGAGAATGAAAGTGCAAGGCCAGATTATAACATTCGGGAAGCAGAAACAGTGGGTCGAGTGGCAAGCAAAGTCCCTAGAATTTATGCAGCACTGGAGGACCGCCAAGAAGATCTCCAGTCAACTGTGGTTGAGTTGCAGGTAAGATTGTTGAACAATCTATTTCTATTTTGATTGACCCTGGTTCTACTCACAGTTATATCACTCCTAGTGTAGTGGATATTTGTTCATTTTAAGAAGGTAAAGCATGGAAAATCTTGGTTAGTTCAGCTAGCCACTAGGACTAAGAGAAAATTCAGTGAATTGGTAGAGAAATTTCCATTGGTTATGAATGGATTGATCACTTGTGTAGATCTGAATGTTCTACCGCTTGGTTCCTATGATATTCTCATTGGAATGGATTGGTTAGAATCTCACAGAGTGAAGCTTGACTACTATAACAAGACTTTTGAATGCACTGATGAGGAAGGAAACCCAGTAATTGTGAAGGGTATTCCGAAGGTAATTTATGTAAGACAGGTTTCAGCAATGCAGTTGAAGAAGTTCTATAGGAAGGGTTGCTAGTTGTATGTAGCTCATATTTTGGAACCCACAAGAGATGAAATTCCTAGGTTGGAGGACTATCAGGTGTTACAGGAATTCAAGGATGTATTACCTGATGAGATTCCAAGACTTCCTCCAAAGAGGGACATTGATTTCACCATTGAACTTGTGGCAGCAGCAGCATCAGTGTCCAAGACACCCTATAGGATGAGTACACCGGAGATGCTATAGTTGAAGATGCAACTGCAAGAGTTGTTGGAAAATAAGTATATCCAACCGAGTGTGTCTCCTTGGAGAGCACCAGTTCTATTTGTGAAGAAGAAATATGGTACACTCAGGTTATGTATTGATTACAGACAGTTGAACAAGGTTACTATGAAGAATAAATATTCTTTGCCTAGGATTGATGACCTCTTTGATCAAATGAGAGGAGAAAAGGTATTTTCCAAGATTGACTTGAGGTCCGGTTACCATCAGGTGAGGATCAAGGGCGAAGACATTCATAAGATAGCCTTTAGGACAAGGTATGGACATTATGAGTTTGTAGTGGTACCATTTGGCCTCAAAAATGCACCAGCTACATTTATGTGCCTTATGAACAGTGTCTTCAGCAAGTATTTGGACAATTTTGTTCTTGTTTTCCTTGATGACATTCTTGTTTATTCTAATAATGAGGAAGAACATGAAGAGCATTTGAGATTGACATTGCAATTGCTCAAAAAACATTTGTTGTATGAAAAACTGAGCAAGTGTGACTTCTACAGAGATAGAATTCAGTATTTGGGTCACATTATCTCAAAAGAGGGTATACTAAGTGGACCCTAAGAAGATTGAAGCCATTATGAATTGGCCTACTCCAAGAAATGTGACGGATGTAAGATATTTTATGGGACTTGCAAGATACTATAGGAGATTCATTGAAGGATTTTCCAAGGTTGCACATGCCATCACTTATTTGCAAAAGAAGGGGATGAAGTTCTAATGGACTTCTAAGTGTGAAGAGAGCTTCCAGCGGTTGAAGAATCTTCTCACCAGTGCACCGGTATTGAAGGTTGCAGATCCAGAGAAATATTTTGTGGTATGTACCGATGCATGCGGATAAGGTCTTGGAGGAGTCCTTATGCAGGACAATCACGTGATATGTTATGAATCAAGAAAGTTGAAGGAGCATGAGAAGAACTATGCCACTCATGATCTAGAGCTTGCAGCCATAGTACATGCTCTCAAGATGTGGAGACATTACTTGATGGGTAGAATAGTTGAGCTCATGACAGACCATTGTGTCCTGAAGTATTTGTTTTATCAGCCTACTCTGAATGCTAAGCAAGCGAGATGGCTGGAATTTATATGTGAGTTTGATTTTGAAATCAAGCACATAAAAGGAAAAGTGAACAAGGTAGCTGATGCACTCAGTAGGAAGGTACAGGAAATGCATGTGGCATCTCTTAGTATTTTCCAATCAGACTTGAGGTAGCAAATTGGTAATCATGTTGCTGGAGATGAATTGTATGAGCAGGTAAAAGACAAATTGCAGCAGCAAAGTCTTGAGAAGAAGTATGAAGGATATAAATTGGAAGAAGATGGACTTCTCACTTATAAAGGCATAATTTATATTCCGGATGTAGCATATTTGAGGAGAGATGTTATGGATGAAATCCATCAAGCTCCATATTATGGTCACCCAGGATATCAGAAGACAATTTCTACAGCTAGAAAGAAATACTTTTGGCCAGGAATGAAAAAGGACATGGATGAGTACATTTTAAGGTGCATGAAATGTCAACAAGTAAAGGTTGAGCATCAACATCTAGCAGGTTTGTTGCAGCCTTTGCCAGTTCTGGAATGGAAATGGGAAGTTATGTCCATGGATTTTATTACAGGATTGCCGATGACTTGAAGACAACATGATTCCATCATGGTTGTGGTAGACAAGTTGACAAAAGCAGCACATTTTATACCAGTGAATTATACGCGTAAGACTGATGACATTGCAAATATTTTCATGAAGGATATTTTCAAATTGCATGGATTTCTGAAGGTAATAGTTTCTTATAGAGATGTCAAGTTCACTTCCAATTTTTGGAAAGGGTTGTTTGCATATTTGGGTACAAAGCTAAACTTCAGCATTGCATACCATCCTCAGATAGATGGGCAGACAGAGAGAGTTAATCAAGTGCCGGAAAACATGCTTCGCATGTATGTGATGGACAAACCAACCAAGTGGGAAGATTACTTACACTTGGTAGAGTTTGCTTACAACAATGGACAGCACGCATCCTTGGGGATGAGTCTGTATGAAGCTTTGTATGGAAGAATATGTAGGACACCAGTGACTTGGGATAACCCAATGAACAGAGTTGTGCTTGGACCAGAACTACTCAAGCAAATGGAGCAAGAGGTTGTAAAGATCAGACAGAATCTGAAAGTAGCACAGGACAGATAGAAAAGCTATGCAAATAAGCATAGGATGAATAGAGAGTTCAGTGTTGGGATCATGTTTACCTCAGAGTGAAAGCAAAGAAAATCTCCTTGAAGATTGGAAGTTGTGCCAAGCTGTCACCTAGATATTGTGGGCCATTTGAAGTGCTTGAAAGAATAGGGCATGTTGCATATAGACTTGCATTACCTGCTAGTACTAGAGCTCATAATGTTTTTCATGTTTCTTTGCTTAAGAAATATGTACATGATCCTAACCATATGATAAATTGGGATGTGATTCAGGTGGAACCCGAGGGAGAGTTCCAAATCGAGCCAATGCACATCCTCGACGGGAAGGTCACAATGCTCTGGAACCAAGTCATAGGGAAGGTAAAGGTGCAATGGGGGCACTATAGAACTAAAGAGAATACATGGGATCTGGAGGATTCCATGTGATTGGCACATCCATTTTTGTTCAATCCTATGGAACACTGAGGCGGTACCAGTGTAGCATTTTGTTCAAATTTTGTAAAGCACTAAGGATAGTGCTATTGAAGGGGGAGGGGAATGTAACACCCCAGTTTTGACCCCATTTTTGTTAAATACATGATACATATGGTGTAATAATCATGGCGAGGAGCCAAGGGAAAAATCCCCACCATCGATTTGGTTATGTCATGATTCAGATTGGAATGGTCACCGATGGTATATCGGGACATACGGCATATATTAAATTGTGACATCATGTAAATGTGCATTTTAATTAAATAACCCAACCAGCTATGTTCACTGCAACTAAATTGAGAAGGGGCTTGAGTCCTAAGGATAAGGAGAGGAAAATGATGAACCTTGAGCCATGAGGAAAAAGCCATGTGTCACCACTCTCTTCACTCACCTGCCCTTGTCTCATCCAAGCACCATCCTTAACTGTTATTTTGTTGGCTGGAGCATCTATTCGCTGACAGAAATACCACTATGCCACGTTGCCACTCTCCCCATGCCTGCACTCTCTCCATGACGCGCCTTTTGGATCGTGGATGGCCTGTCCACTATCCCTATCGGGAGCTGTTCATTTTCTCCAGGCGGAGTGGAGTTAAAAGGAACCGTGATTCATTGTTTGAGGGTTCGGCTCTCCTCTTCTTCAACGATTGCTGGCTTGCAAACATGTTCATTCTCCTCTGCCTAACGGATTGCTAGCTTACGGCTGGTTCTTCCTTTCTCATAGGATTGTTAGTCTACGGTTGGGTTCATCCTCAGATTCACGCAGATTTTTGTGTCTTTCTCCACCATCATCAGACCTGTGTAATGATTCTACTACTCTATTGTTGAGTCATGACCATAATTCCATTCATAGTTTTGGTTGACTGCGTCTTTTTCCATCATGCATAGTTTGGGAGTTTGTTCTTTCCCCATTTTCTACCTGTGCAATTTCTCCAATGATTGCATTAAGGATCGGGTGATGTGTGTTATCACTCCAGGAAAATCCTCTAGGTTGTAGCTTGAGGATTCCTGGTAACTTAAATTATTTTTAGGGTTTTTCTGAATTGGATCAAGCCAGATAACCTATATAACCTCTCACTCTCAAGACATGCATGAAGCTCACTCAATCACAAGGCTTTTAGTTACAACTTGTTCAGTAGTTTGACAAAAAGGTGCAGGGATGGAGAACCCACCAAGATGGCATAATTACACACATAGCACATGCATATAAATGGATAAATCCTGCTGAGGATGGTGTTTATATATCAAATATCACTAAATAACCAATAGGATGACAACTATTGGCCCTTTAATAAATCTGAAAATTACCTAAATGTACATTCAGGCAATAAACACAGTAAAGAAAGAGATGGCTGAACAAATCACAACAAAAGAGCTTATACTTAGAGTAAACTAGATGATATGCTTGATAATGGAACAGGCTCATAAATCCCTAGAGTCGAACCCTTATTCATAAAATAATCATGGGCTTTATAGCCTTTTACAAAATTTACAGATCCTGAAAATCAGATCTGTTTACCCAAAAAATAATTGAAAGTGATAGTTTTTCCTCATTAGGGTTTCAAACCCTTGCTAACTATTTGTTCATTTACTGTGAAGATCTAGTTCACTAAACAATATTTTAATGATTGAAGTGGTCATTGATCATTCCCACTGCTGGTTCACTGTGAAATTGTCGTCAATAATCAGTGTATCAGTGTTTAACTGAAGTGCCCAGTCTTGTCCAATCTGCTCGAAACCTTTTAACTTTGTTTCCGCAGTCGCTGATCAGAATCTTTGTATTGTGTTTCATTGGCACCCCAAGTCTCATCGTTTCTGCAGATTCAACGCCCCAAGTCCTGATGTTTCCGTTGTTTATCACCGCAGTTGCTGATCGGAAGCTTTTTCTTTTGTTCCATCGGTGCCCCAAGTCTCATCCTTGCCGCAATGTCAGCTCCTTAGATCACCAGCATCGCGACGGCTTCTTCATCGATGATTTGGAGTGGTAATAAAATATATCAAATACCTTTATCTAAACGTGGCTGCAGTTTCGGTGCTCCAAGTCCCAACGTTTCCGTAGTTTACAGCCTTACATCCGTCGTCACTGGTTGGGGGATTTTTCTTTTAGCTCATTGGTGATCTAAGTCTCTACGCTACTGCTCTCCACCTTTAGCTCGTCAGCGATCAGGAGTTGTGATAGCTCATGTATCAGAACCTTTTTCCTGGACGTTTCCGCTACGTAGTCTTCAGTTCCTCCAATCGCCAAAAATTTTAACTGATCGCGGAGGCCTCAGTTTGTCTTTTTTTTTTCCATCGTTGTGGCTCTTTACTAGAATAACTCGTCGATGATTAGTCTATATGTCTTTCGATCACCGATGGTATTCTATTGTTTTGCTATCAGAATGATTCTTGTCATCGATCGAAAGCCTTAGTTTGTTTTTCTTCCATCGTTGCGGCTCCCCATTTCATTATCTTGTCGACGGCTAGTGATTTCGAGTTCTAATGCCAAATTTTCATCTGCTCATGGACCCTGTAGTTTATTTTTCTTTCACCGTTGCGGCTACTCAGCAGACTATTTTTCTGCCAGTTAGTCTTTAGCACCTCCGACGCCGAAAATTTCCTCTTCTCGCGGAAGCCGTAGTCTGTATGTCTTCCTCCGTTTCGGTGTTGTAGTGGACTATCCCGCCGATGCTTTTAAAGTTTTTAATTCTGGAACTGATTTCATCATTGCTGAAACCCTCTCACCATTGGAGCCTTTAATCGTTATTTTCTCTGCAGTTGCAGCACCTTTGGGAACTAGCTCGCCTATCTGTAGCCTTTAAAACCTCTGGTTGCTGTTAGAAAATGCTCTGATGGCAGTGAAAATTTTAGTAATATGCTTGACTGTTGAAGGGGTCTTCCACCTGTTATTTATCTTCCATATTTTGGTGGCTAATGAGATGTTCTGATCCTCTCCCAAGCCACCAAAGTCAGAACTTTGTGAAATTTGCATTAAAAATAGAGGTCTTCAAAACTGTTAGTGATCTTCATATCCTTCATTGCATCATTTAAATTCTTCATACTATCAAAAATAAATTTATTTTATTTTTGGGAGATAACCTCTGGCTCCTACTCGGGGATGGGAACCTCCCTGTGAAGTCCCAAGAACCCTAGACCAAAATTCCTTTCCCTAAAAGCAACTAAGTAAATTAACATTATTCTTTACTATTCCATTGGGCATGGAGTCTTATTCTAAAAGCAAAACAACCTACTATCTACTAATTTACAATCATAAGGCCTCAGAGCCTCAAATAAAATAGAGTTTTAGGAACCTCCCATTTACTGGGCCATCGAATACCTCTTCACCTTCCAGATTCTGCAATTTGAAGGTGTTATTTTCATATACCTGGTCTATAACAAAAAGGACAATCCATAAAGAGTCAAATTTTCCATGTTTCCCTTTGTCCTGTCTGACAGCATCCCACTTGAGGACCCAATCTCTGACCTGGAAGTTGTCTGCCTTTGCTCTTTTGTCAAACATGCATTTTATCCTCTGTTGATGAGCCTCTGATTTTCCTACCACTTGCTCCCTGATCTGCTGTAACTCCACCAAATCCATCATCCTTCTCATCATATCATTTGGTTCATCTTCCTCCTCCTGAAATAACTTTGCTACTAGAAGGATGAGGTGGATAGGAAAGATGGCCTCAGTGCCATAAACTAGTTTGAATGGAGAAGTCCCTATGGATATTTTATCTGTCACCCTATCATCCCATAAGGAAAAATTAAGTTTTGAATCCCAGCTTTTCTGATTTGTCTCTAGCAATTTCATAATGATCCGGACTGAGATTTTGTTGGATGACAGGCCATTGCCTTGTGGGTAATAGGATGTGGAGTGCACTAGTTGAATACCCATTGATTCACACAATTTAACCAATGCCCCAGCTTTAAAGGCTTGTGAATTATCAGTTACTAACCTTACCAGGCAACCAAACCTGTTGAAGATGTTCTGATATAAGAATCTCATGATGACTTGATGAGTGGCATTTCTGGTGGGTATTGGTTCTATCCATTTGGTAAAGTAGTCAGTGGCTACTAAGATCCATTTATGCTGTCCACTGGAAGATGGATTTATTTCACAAATGAAATCCAGACCCCATTGCTGGAAAGGCCCATTCACTGTAACATGCCTAAGGGGCAAGGATTTGAGCTGTTGCTTCCCTACAAATCATTGGCATTTGTCACAGGCCCTTAAAAAAGTGCATACATCAGCAAAAAGGACTGGCCAATAGTATCCTTCTTTTAATATCTTGTGGGCTGTGGTTTTCCAGTAGTGGTGTCTTCCACATGTACTGGAATGAAAGTGATGCATGACCTACTCTGCTTCCTCTTTATCTAGACATCTTAAAAAAAGCTCCAGACTGATCCTTCCAATACAACAAATTGTCAATTATGCAAAACTTAACAGATTTCAGCTTAAGAGCTCATGCTTGGTTAAGAGTAAGATCAGGAGAAAATTCTAACTTTAGCAAAAATTGGATGATGCCTGAGTACCACTCACATGAAGATATGTTCTCAACTACTATTGGACTGTTATTTTGATCTTGATTTACTTTTGTTTCAGCTGCTACCATAGTCTGCACCTTTGCTGATCTAACACATTTGAAATTCATTCCCAATAGTTCACAGTTTTCTTTGGCCATGAGCTTGGCTAGACCTAATCCCTTTACCATCTTGGTGTGTTTCACTTCTATATCAAACTCAATGAGTTTTTCAATCCACTGAGCTCTCTTCCCATCAATGTCAGGATAAGTCAAAACATCCTTCATTGCAGCTGAAGGGACATATGCGATGACCTTTGCATGGAGAATGTAGATTCTGAAGTTCTTCAAAGATTTTATGAGAGCATAAGCCTGCTTCTCAATTGGGTCATACTTCAGCTCAGCATATCTCAATGTTCTGCTGAAGAAAGCAATTGGATGGTCAAGACCTTCATCATTCTTTTGTAATAGTACAGCTGCCACTGTGTCATAAGATGCAAACGAGAAAATATAAAAACCCTTGGTGTAATCGGGACTAATCAGGGTTGGAGCCTCGATGATGGCTTTCTTAATGTCTTCAAAATAATTTCTTTCTTGTTCATTCCACTTGATTTCTGCATCCTTTTTTAGCATGGTTGTTATGTGCTTTACCAAATCGAAGAAATTTGGAATAAACCTTCTGACAAAGTTTATCTTGCCTAAAAAGGACTAAATGTCTCTTTTCAACCTTGGTAGTGACAGCTGCTAAATTGCCTCCACTCTTACCGGAACGATCTTTACACCTTCAACTAAGACTATGTGGCCTAGGAGATTTCCTTCATTGAGTGCAAACTGGGACTTCTTGGGGTTCGGTGATATTCCATACCTTCTGCACTTCAGAAATACCTTCCTTAAATGCTACAAGTGGTCGTGATGGCTGTGAGAGTAAACTGTTAAGTCATCCAAATATATCAACACAAATTTATCTTTTAGCCCTACAAAATCTAGTTCCATAGCTCTTTGAAAAGTAGCCCTGGTATTCATTAGCCCAAATGGCATTTTAGCAAACATGAAGGTGCCCCCCAGGGGGTAGTAAAGGCAGTCTTCTCTTGGTCATCTGGGTGCATAGCAACTTGGTTGTATCCAGAGAAAACATCAAGGAAGGACATGACCCTGGCCCCCGATACTCTCTACAGCAGATGTTCCATCTTGGGCAGTGGATAGTTGTCCTTTTTGGAACACTTGTTCATGTTTTTAAAATCCACACACAACCTGATTTCTCCATTTTTCTTTCTCACCACTACTAGATTTGCAATCCACTTGGAATATCTTATGGGGATTATGATCTTGGCTTTGAGGAGCTTGTGGATCTCTTTTTCAATCACTGGTAATAGAAGGGGGCTTATGGGTCTCAGCTTCTATTTGAAATGAATGGTGTCCTTCTCCAAAGGAATCCTGTGCTAGATAATGTCAGTGTCATACATTTTTAGGTCACTATACTCCCATGCAAAGACATCAGCAAACTCTTTTATCAAGCTACAATATTCAGACTTCTGTTCAGCAGTCAGCTCAGTGGATAGATTTATCAGTTTTGGATGGCTATGGCTGCCTATGTTCAGCTCTTGGATAGCAGGATCTAGCTCCCTTTTGGCATGATTGAAAGGGATGTCATTGTGGTCAAATAGTTCTTCCAATGGTACTAGACCTCGGGGTATGTGGTTGCTGGGAAATTGGACAATATCGTGCTTAGTCACTTTATCTTTTAGCTTGAGCAGCTTGGATTCCTCTAGGTTAAGGTTTTCCTGGTCTATGTGTATGTTAGAGAATTCATCCACTAATTGAAGGAATTTACTAAGCTCCCCATCATTTTCAAACACCCTCCCAAATTTTACATTGTCTGGTAGAGAGGGTCTGTGCTTGAACTGAACATCATAGCTGAGCCTAGGGGGTAAAGGAGAAACAAACAGACTTGCAAAGACATCCAGGGAATCAGCCAGGTGATTCAAATCCCTAGGAACATATGACAGTTCAAAAAACATAAATGATTCTCTGAGTTTCCATACCTCATCCCTGTAGACCTTCAGTCTGATATTTTTCGTCTGAAAAGTGTTGTTGATCTGTTGTATGATAAGGTCTGCATCCCCAAAAATCTTCACACACATGATCCCCATATCCTTGGCCGCTTTAACTCCCAGCAGCAAGGCTTCATATTCTGCTATGTTGTTCGTGGTCTTGAAATCGATCTTATAAGATAAATGAATGTTCGCATTAGCTGGGGAGATCAAGACTATAGCTGCACCTGCTGAGTTCTGAGCACTTGCCCCATCGAAATACATGGTCCAAATCATTGTTTTCATTTCTTCTGGATGCGGATGGGTGGGCTCAGTGAGCTAAACCGACGTCTGTTGATTATCATCAATTTGCAAAATACAGGATCTAAAATCGTTGTCCACGGTGTAAATTGGGTGATTCACTGAGTGGCTCTCTTTGCTTATGATGTATGCTAGATGATTTTCTCTGTACAACAGCTTAGTTTCCCCTCCAAACATGGGAATGGTATCATATGTGAGATCCATCTAGAGGGTTTCGCCTAATCTTTTGCTCCATGACCGGGATAGCAAGAGGCCAAATTTTGGGGGAATATTGGCCACTACGATGTCCATCATTACACTTTTTGAAGGCAGCTAGGTTAAGTTTACAACAAGATCTTTGATGAGGCCCAAGAATTTTACCTTCCTAGATTCAAAAGAGAATAAATCATGGTAGGGCTTGGTAATGTTGAGGCCAATCTCATCCATCACAGCTTTTGGCATTAGGTTATGAGAGGCTTCTGAATCTAGCAGACAGTTATGGAGTATTTTATCATGGATGTTCAAGGATATATAGAATGGCGAGCAGGAGTCCTTTAGGTCTTCAATCATAGGGCCCAGGGTTACAACAGGCTTGTCATCTTGCAGGTTCACGAAGTCAGTGTCAATGTGCACCTTGGGCTGAAGGGAATTTAGAATGGAGGTTTTAAATGCATCGTTCTTCATCAACTCGATTAGAGGGAACAGGATTTTCATTTTTTGAATTTCAGACTCAAGGTTGAAATAATAATGCAGCTTATCTAGAAATCTTACCTCCTGAGCTGTAGGTTTGAGTTGGACTTGATCAGGTGTGGCTGAAGGTGCTAGTTTATGCAATGATTTGGATGGGACAGCTACTTTCTTTGGTAAAAGAGCAACCTTTCTAGCAGGTGCAGTAGACTGCTTGATAGGTATAGCATTTTTCTTGAGGGGAGAAACCAACCTAGACCTCAGTTGGTAACCTTCTTGACTATCAGCCTGATAGACAGCCTCTTCAGCGATTTTCTCATCAATCAAAGTTTCTTCATATTCTGCCTAGGTCAGAAAAGAATAGTCCACCTCATCCTCCATGTAGTGGATATTGTCTTCAGCTTCTCCTTTGTCTTCAATGAATTATGGCTCTTCTTCTAATACAATTTTTTTAAATGGAGCTCTTATCCTCTGGTCTTCCCCTTGATTTCTCTCCCTTCTGAGAATCTGAACAGGGGGTTTTCCTCTTTTATAAGGAACAACATTTGGGTTTTGAGGGTCAAAATCACTTGGCCCTGTACCCCTCATTGGCAGATGTCCTTGGCCCCTCAATTTAGACATTTCAGTAGTCAATTTATCTAAAATTTTGGCCATCTTTTCAATCTTGTTCTCTAATGCAGAAGCCCCATTATAGTCTGTTGGTTGCCTTCTCCTGTCTACCTTCCCTTTGATCTTTTGAGATGCCAGAATGTTTGACTCTACCTCTAGGGTAGCATCCTGCATGAGTGATAAGGAGGCAGACCTCCTTTCTCTGAGAAGTAGGCAGAAGTCAGAGTCAAAGGAATTCACATAGGTTATAATAGCTGAGGCACCGGTGGGCTTAATCTCAGTAGGGATCTTGATGTACATGTCATTGAATCTCTTGGTAAATTTGGAGAAAGACTCACCATTTTCTCTTCTCAGGTTGCTGAATTATGTGATATAGTAGAGGTGGTCTCTCCTCTCTCCCCAATGTTTTAGGAAAACATCATCTAGGGATTCTATGCCTGCTACTGACCCAACAGGCAGTTCCTTAAACCACTTCCTAGCCTGGCCATCTAGGCTTTGCACAAAAACTCTAGTCCATACATCTGCTTATTCTATGTTAATATTTTTGGCATAGCTGTAAAAAGCCTCTAGATGTTCTTCAGCAGTGACGTCCCCTTCCTTTGTAAACTTAGGCATATACTTTTGATAGTCCCCAGTAGGGATGGCTGCGAGAGGATTTGGAAAAACTAGGGGTGCATACCTAGCTACTAGGATTCTTTCCATCTTGGAAAATGGAGGGGTAGCCATCTTGGAAATAGGTATGGAAAGGGATGTGGAAGGCAACACTGATGGCGATATTTGTTGAGAAGGCAATGGTATACTTATCCCAGTGGAGTCACCAGGGATTGGGTATTCATAAGCAGTAGTGCTTGAATATGCCCAAGCCCTAGATTTTCTGATATATCTAAAAATTATTGGGAATTAACAGTTTCGGCAAAAGAAAAATCAGCAGAAAGATTTCCTGAAATACCTGATGTAGATTTTTGTGTAGCACTACTGGTCTGTCTTAGCGAAGCCCGAGCTTTCCTCAAAATTTCTTCTGGATTTGAACTGGTGTTGTTGGTGGCCCCTTAGGGTTTGCTTTGGTACTTGGTCTTCTTAAATCCACCTTATATCAATGGATTCACCAGATAGATGATTACAACCGTAATAGTTCCCAAGCCTTATCTATCATCAAAGCATGGATCTATGTCGTCTCCCAAGGAAGCTGAGCTTCAATCTCCTCTCCCCAGCAACGGCACCAATTTGTTATCACTCCAGGAAACTCCTCTATGTTGTAGCTCGAGGATGCCTAGTAACTTAAACTTTTTTTAGGGTTTTTCTGAATTGGATCAAGCCGGATAACCTATATAACCTCTCACTCTCAAGACATGCATGAAGCTCACTCAATCACAAGGCTTTTAGTTACAAATTGTTCAGTAGTTTGACAAAAAGGTGCAGGGATGGAGAACCCACCAGGATGGCAGACTTACACACATAACACATGCATATAAATGGCTAAATCCTACTAAGGATGGTGTTTATAAATCAAATGTCACTAAATAACCAATAGGATGACAACTATCAACCCTTTAATAAATCTGAAAATTACCTAAATGTACATTCAGGAAATAAACACAGTAAAGAAAGAGATGGCTAAACAAATCACAACAAAAGAGCTTATACTTAGAGTAAACCAGATGAGATGCTTGATAATGGAATAGGATCATAAATCCCCAAAGTCGAACCCTTATTCATAAAATAATCATGGGCTTCATAGCCTTTTACAAAATTTACAGATCGTGAAAATCAAATTTGTTTACCCAAAAAATAATTGAAAGTGATAGTTTTTCCTCATTAGGGCTTCAAACCCTTGATAACTATTTGTTTATTTACTGTGAATATCTAGTTCACTGAACGATCTTTTAATGATTGAAGTGGTCGCTGATCATTCCCACTGCTGGTTCACTGTGAAATTGCTGTCAACAGTCAGTGTATCAGTGTTTAACTGAAGTGCCCAGTCTTGTCCAATCTGCCCAAAACCTTTTAACTTTGTTGCCGCAGTCGTTGATCGAAAGCTCTGTCTTTTGTTTCATCAGTGCCCCAAGTCTCGTCATTTCTACAGTTTTGGCACACCAAGTCCCGATGTTTCTGATGTTTACCGCCGCAGTCGCTGATCGGAAGCTTTTTCTTCTATTCCTTCGGCACCCCAAGTCTCATCCTTGCCGCAGTGTCAGCTCCATAGATCCCCAGCATCATGACGACTTCTTCATTGATGATCAGTAGTGGTAATAAAATATATCAGAGACCTTTAGCTAAACGTGGACGTAGTTTCAGTGCTCCAAGTCCCAACGTTTCCGCAGTTTATAGCCTTACCTCTGCCGTCGTCGATGGGGGGACTTTTCTTTTAGCTCATTAGTGCTCTAAGTCTCTACACTACCACTCTCCACCTTTAGCTCGTCGATGATCGAGAGCTGTGACAGCTAATGCATCAAAACCTTTTTCCTGGACACTGCCGCTACATAGTATTCAGTTCCTCTGATCGCCGAAATTTTTATCTGATCACGGAGGCCTCAGTTTGTCCTTTTTTTTCCACCGTTGTGACTCTTTAGTAGACTAACTCACCGATAGTTAGTCTATATGTCTTCTAATCTCTGATGGTCTTCTATTGTTGCACTATCGAAATGATTCTTGTCATCGATCAAAAACCTTAGTCTATTTTTCTTTCGCCGTTGCGGCTCCCCATTTCATTATCTTGTCGACTGCTAGTGATTCTAAGTTTCAACGCTGAAGTCTCATCTTCTTGTGGACCCCATATTTTATTTTTATTCTGCTGTTGCGGCTACTCAACGGATTATTTTGCCACCGGTTAGTCTTTAGCACCTCCAACGTCGACGATTTCCTCTTCTCACGGAAGCCATAGTCTGTGAGTCTTCCTCCGTTTCGGCACTATAGTGGACTATCCTACCGATGCATTTAAATTTTTTAAGTCCTGAACTGATTTTTTCGGTGCTCAAAACCTCTCACCATCGGAGCCTTTAATCATTATTTTCTCCACAGTTACAGTGCCTTTGGGAACTAGCTCGCCGATCTCTAGCCTTTAAAACCTTCGATTGTTGTTAGAAAATGCTCCGATGGCAATGAAAAGTTTAGCAATATGCTTGACTGCCGAAGGGGTCTTCCACCTATTATTTATCTTCCATCTTTCAGTGGCTAATGAGATGTTCTGATCCTTGCCCAAGCCACCGAAGTCACAACTTTGTGAAATTTTCATCAAAAATAGAGGTCTTCAAAACTGCTAGCGATCTTCATATCCTTCATTGCATCATTTAAATTCTTCATACTATCAAAAATAAATTTATTTTATTTTTGGGAGATAACACTGTGGGTTCATGATTGTTTGTGGGTTGTTGTTTTTCCACGATTGCTTGGCTGTGTTTTCCCTTTTTATGGTTATATCGGTTGAATATTGTTGTGAGTTCCTATGATTGATGAACTATGTTTTTCCCCTGTAAAATCTTGAATAGATGTTTGGCTTCTTGCATGCAGTGGTTTTGTCCTTGGACTGCATTGGAGTGGTGAAGGAGGACCTGAGGTGCTTGATAAACCTGGTGGGTTGAGAACCACATAGACAGAGCTACTGAGCTGGCTTTCTTCTCCACAACCCATGAATAGCACTGGAAGGGAGATCAGGGTTTGAGGGACTGCGTTCCAGAGAAGGGACTTATTCCCTTGTGTTGGGTGTGTGTGGGTGTTCTAGAAGCCAGGAGGGATCTGGTGTTGGTGTCTGTAGCTCTTCAATGATCTCACCAGCTTAGCATTTAGCCTTTCCTAGCTCCTGGATGACCTAATAAACCCAACTTGGTTGGCTTGGTTGATCTGATGTTCGCCTGATAAACCCAACTGTGTTGGGTTGGATGAACTGTGTACCCTTGTGGTGTTGTTATCCTTGGCTATGTGTAAGCCTATTAGTTCCTTATTCCTTGGTGAATCATGCCCGGCTCGGGGGTGGCAGTGTTGCTGAGAGATTAAGGAGCACGCAGGCCTATGGTTGGGTGGAACATTGCAATGACATAGCTGGTTGTGGAACAAGTTCTTAATAAGATAATTATTCTTACTTAGCTTGTGTCTGTAATCATATTTACCATTGATGAATGATGATATACATGTTAAATGTTGATCTGTATATGCATGAGTGTTGATTGATATGTTTTTCTTTTGTTGTGTATATGAATGATTATGCTTCATAATATGTGTTATGTTTTTAAGTATCATCCTTTAGCATTGTATGTATGTATGTTCATTCTCATGGGGCTATATGCCCAGATGATTTGATGTATTGTAGCGTCCTCTTCGCCGGTCGGAGGGTCGGGGACGTTACACCACCGAATCCCATAAAAATTCTCTCTGAGAATAAGGAGCATAGTTGTTCAGGAGATGAATCAGCGCATCAAGATTAATGAATTTGCCTTTCAATAGTAACCCTGCACAAGTATTGTAGGCACAAAAATTATCCAAACAAGGGTTCCATGACACTAGGAACCCCCCAGAATGACCCTCTGAGTCCACCGCACTAACAAACCAAACGAGTGTTAGACCCAAAAAAATATGACAAGCATCAATAGCATACAACATGGTCTCTTGCAGATATACCACCCCAGGACGAACAGAATCAAGAAGTCTCTTAAAGGTGGCACGTTTCAGGCCCCCACCTAGCCCACAAATATTAAAGGACAATATATTCATAAGGGAACAACGAGAGGGGAATCACATTCTCTAAGTTCCCTAGAAGATCAAGTAACAGATTCATTAGGTAGAGCTCTCGAAGAGAGAATAACTACCATAGGATTAACAAAAGACTGATCACAAATAGCCTCCTTGACCCCCAAGAAATCCCTCTTAGGAGGCTTTTTATGTTTACGGACCGTCATGAAACCCATATTCTGAGGAGGAAGGGTTAAGGTTTAATATTGAAGTGAATCCCCCAATGAATAGACATTATTAGAAATGCATCCCTACAAAGTGGGAGACTAGACACCAAATACCACATCGGCAGAAGAGTTAAGTGACTGACCCTTCTCCAAGGAAGGGTCTGTTGAGAAGCTCTCGTTCCTTAGAGGAGAAGAGGATAGTGCAATGTTCACTCCAACCAGGGATGCAGAAGGTAGAGGCGGGAAGTCCTCCAAACAATAAGGGGGAGTACAAATATTCCCACAGTCCAGACCTAAACCAGGGTCCTGACCAAAATCGCAAATCCCCTCAGAAAGTTACTTATTGACAAGAAAGAGATGGGTCCTAGTGCTTATGATAGAAAGGTTACCCTCAAACCCCAACAGACCTGGAAGAGAGGACAAAATCTCTTTAGCAGGAAAAATTTTGGGCAAAAGAGACAAGTGTAAAGCCATCTTACCAACAAAATCAAGGGCCGAAGGTCTGTCCAAGGGAAGCGGAAGCTCAATGTCTTTGGAAGGATCAACTAAGTCCTACGATGAACCGCCGCAGTGAGCCACATAACCAACACCACGACGTCAAGGGAACTGAGCCTTTGCATGACCCATCTCCTGACAATGATGACACCGAAAGGCCACCTTCTAGTAGTCCAAACATTGGATGAAAGACCCCTTTTCCCGGAAAATATCCAGATCAGCAGGTAGCCCCTCCGATGTGTCGAGGTCAACGAGCATACGTGGCGTAATACGCTCACATCCCAAAAGAAACTCATCTTCCATGAGAATGAATGTCCCAATGGCATTAGTCGTCTTGAGGAAACCATGTAGATTCCAACATTGTACCAGAAAACCCGATAAAAGAACCTAGAAGTGTCACCTGATCAGAACTTCAGTAAGAGGGTCAAACCCGACATGCCAAGGCCCAAGTACCAAAGAACCATGGCCCCAAATCCAGTACTGTCATTCAATCAACTCACGAACCTCACAATCATACAACTACATCAAATACATTAATGCATTTGTGTTATTCGATACCTCCAACATAGAGTCACATTAATATCAATTTCCATATATTAGTATGGGTTTATAATAGTTTTTTATATCTGCAATTTAATAAGAATTCATATTGAATAATTACTTTCATTTTTATAATATATAGATATATTTCTAACAATTATATAATTTAATAAAAAATATTCTATATTTATTTTATAAACTCAAAATAAGTTGGATGCATCCTCATACACTTTGTTGGTCTTAGGTAAGTTGGTTAAGTTTGGTCTCTAAGTTTGGGAGCCCAGTCGAGGTGTGAACAAGGTTGCAACGGAGCAAGTGTTGAAACAATCAACTTCAAAATTTTGGGTTGTTTTTAGGGGAAAAGTAATTGTACTGGCAGAGTTTGTGAGTTAGTTAGAAGGGTTGTCCACTTTTGGGTAGTGGGTGTGGGATGCAAATTCAAGTTCTGGCGAAAAAAAAATTGTAAGGTCATTAGACTGTTCTGTACTATTATGAAAAATATGAATAAGAGTCGTTCAAGTATATTGTCGATTTTCAATTTGTGTGTGCAGACTCAATTTAATGGGGATTATGGAGGAATATTTGCATGTTGTGTACGTAGACCAAAGCTTTTGAGATATGACTCTTTCCAATTAAGGAGTGATTTTGTGGTTTTCCTCTTATGGTTTCCATGTTAAAATTTATGTGTTGAATGGTGCATGATAACTGTATGTCATGTTTTGTGTATTGCTGCGACTTATGATAATATGTTAACTTCTGAATAAGTAATTAAATTGACAAGGATTTAATGGGTTTTATAAATATGCTTAAGTGTGTACATGGGTTGTAATATTTTGCTATAGTAGTTATGTGTGGATGGCATGTTTATCAATGTCTAGCATGAGAATATCCCCTTTACCACTGCAGAACCATGATTCCTACGTCTCCTATAGGTATCTCGGGCGAGACCTCACTTGCTTCGCAGGTGTTGCTGATAGGGTTAAGCCTTATCGAGCCAATACCTTTGGGTTTTGTTGGTCGAATCAAAAGTTGAACCTCAGTTAGTCGAGAAGAATACAATACACTTAAGCAAAGAAAAAGGTATTTAGGTACCTTACACCATTACATTAATATACGTGAAGGTTACATTAATAATATTCAATATAAATAGAAGTGGTAAGCATGAAGAGTGTGGGGGTGTTGCATACGAGATTGGAAGAAGAAAAGCATGGGAATATTCCTAGAGACATGGTATTACCATAAAAAAAAAATCAAGTGTAGTCCTACAGGGCCTCTTTGATGTTCTTACGCGGACCTTATATCCATTCCATGTTCAAGTTCAACCAAAATATATCTCCCAACTTGATTTCTTTCTCAATTTTGTGTCAATGATGTCTAACCTTATAGTTTCCTATGACTTGTTCAATGTTTTATGTACTTACAAATGGATCTACCTAATCTTATCAACATACTTTTTATGCTTTGTTAATTATCCCATGGTATCTTACATCACTCCTCCTTGTTCCTATATAACATCGAAGGGTCAAGGTGGAAAATATCTAAATAAACTTTCAAAATGGAACTTATTAGTACAAGTGTGGACTACTTTGTTATAAGAGTGATGAATGATTAGTCTAATTTTCATCATAGTTTATTGAATGATTCTTATTGTAACCCTCAAAATTTGTACTGATGTCTTATATACTAATTTTTTCTACTTATTTGTTTATAAATGGGAAATTGCTTATCTTTTCAACTTATGGTTGATATTCTCCCAAAGTATAGTATAGAAGGCACTAAGAAATCTAGTATCTCTATCTAAAATGATGCTCCTTGGTATCCCAACATGCACCCAAACATTTCAAAGAACATGGTTCATGCATCTCACCCTTTGTTGATCCTTTTAAAGGAATAATAAGGAACATCTTTGTTTGACCAAAATAGGGTATTTCCATATAGGTTGAACACCTTAAGAAAACATAAATAGATCACAAATCAACATGCCAATGTTTTATATGGTTGAAACCATCAAAGAGGGAAATAATCCATGACACCATCCAAATAGATACTTAAGACAATATATTAACGAAAGGGAAGGAAATATTTACATATGTGTTTCTCACAATCTATCATCAAGCAAATGACCCTCCATGCTCTTTAAATAGAGATCATTAACCAATCGGGTGTTAATCCATGGATCAATATCCGTTAACATTGAGGTGAATATGAACCATCGAATCACTCTATGTATATAACATATATTAATTATTAAATTACATAAGTAAAAATTCTTGCTATTAAAGCATAATAAAGAAACATACTTTACCTAAAGACATATTAGACCAAGTTGATAATAACTAACACTTGACTATTTAAATATCCTAAAATCCTCGCTTAATAACAACTTGAGAAAGGATTACATGATCTAAAAAAGTCATACAATAGGGTATGGAGGTAAATTAGAGCCTATCCCCCCTATTGACAAATTATAGAATTTCTAACATAGTGTTAGGAACCAGTGTGAACCCTTCTCTTTACTTCGTTAGTATATTGTTGTTGGATGCATATGCTTTGTAAGTCATCTCATGAGTATATTGTATTATCCCACATTCATGGGGAGTAATACTTGTTAATATTATACTTAGTATATAAATACGTGTTGAGTCTAATGAAGGCATCCATGAGTTATTTATATTGAGCTTTCTCAAAGGAGGTTGCCCTGACGAAGTGGCCTGCGATCAATAAAATTACTTCTATTTTTTGGTATTTCTATTATATCGTGCATTTTCATTATTTATTGTAGGAGGAATTTTCTCGCATATGGTATCATAATACTTTCTAGGGCTCTATTGGTGGAATTTATTCCCATTTTTTTCTTTCGCAGTGGTTTCTCGATGTTTTAATTATTGCAATTGTTCTTATTCTTTGCATATGTATTATTCATTTAAATTGCAAGTTTGTATCAAGGAATAACCCCTATCTTCTTAACTATAGGAAGTTCCTGGGCATAGCCCTAAAACTCATTGTGAGGAGTATCACAGAAACCCTGAAGTAGTTGGTCACTGAGAGGACCTTCCAGCAAAAAAAGAAAAGACCCCTACCTGATTGACTAGTTCCTACCTGTGAGGTAAACCAAGAGTTGTCGTTTGTGGAAAAATAGTTATCAATTTTACCTGATCCATGGATTGAGGAGTATTTCCCAAATACGCAACTCGTTAGACAACATTGGTGTACAAGTGAATCCCCTAAACCTTTAGAAAGAAGAACATACATGGGTTCAATGTCTATTTCCAGCTGATAAAATTGCATCTGTCCAGAGTCGTCATAGATCAATTCCACCGAAAAATATATATATATAAATTTCTTCTTTTTCACCATATCTTCTTTGATTTATCTTTGTTTCCCTTAAAAATTCACTAGAACCCCTATAATTCCATTATGCATATTTCCTTCCTTGAGGACCCTATCCCAAATTTCACTTCTCGAAGCCTGAAACTCCACATTAGTCTATTTTTAGGGTTTGCAATAACTTCTTTGATTCTCACCCAATTACCTTTAAATGTTGCCATAGTGTTCATTTCTTATTTATGCTTCCTTGTCCCTCTTTGACAAATTTTTGCATTCTTTCACCCCGCTTCTAAAATTCCCATTTTATTCTTCCCTGACTCTTAGATAATGTCCAAAATATAGTCAAACCACAATTAACCACCATAGTTTTCTCCAACTCCAAATTTTCCTTTTCTAAAAACATTTTTGTTTTTGTTTTTCTACCTATTTCTCAAAAGAAAGAAAACTCTTGGTTATGGTTGTGACCCACGCAGGAGAAAACAAACAAATGGAAGAAGAACTTGTCGCCCTCAATACCAAACTCTAATATCTACATGAAAAAATTCTCAGCCTCCATCTTCAGCATTCAACCATGAACTATAGATGGCATCCAGAGTCTTCTGTAGACACTAGGTTCTCTTCTTCTGACAATTTTCATGGGTTAAAGCTTGATTTTCCTCGCTTCAATGGTGATGATCTAACTAGATGGATATAAGGGGAAGAACAATATTTAGTATGCATAACACTTTTGATGTCAAAAAAGTCCCACTTTCATCCTTTCATTTGGAACACAAATCCCTTCAATGGTTCCATTGGTATATCAAGGCTCATGAAGAGACAAAATGGACAGATTTTTTCCAACTCCTTTTACAACGATTTGGCCCTAATGCTTTTGATGACTTGACAGGATCACTCACTAAACTTGGCCAAGCTGGCACTATGAGGGAGTATCAAACATAATTTAAGAAACTGGCCAATCACACAGAAGGATTGTCTAATGCATTCTACAAGATGTTTTATCAATGGTCTAAAGGATGCAATATGATCTAAGGTTAAAATGTTATGTCCCAACACAATGATGGAATCCCTGAGGTTGGCTAAGTTGGCGAAGGAAAATATCATAGATCAACAATGCTCCAAATCAACTTTTGCTCCATTCATAAATGTGGTTTCCCAAAGACCTCCAATCACACCAACTCCTAGAACAATTCCTATCAAGCATTTGTCTGAAGCCAAGATGCGAGCACATAGAAAAAAGGGATTTGTCATAATTCTGATGAGAAATTCACTTGAGGACATAGATGTGATGAGAAAAATATATGTCTCTTGGATGTGTATTCTCCTCCTACACCTGAAATTTGTGAAGATGATTAGGATCCAGTAGATTATTAGATCGACATTCAACAGCCGCATGTTTACCCTCCTTCTCAGGAATACCACCCAGAGATATCTCTCCATGTATTAGCTAGATTCAGCACCCCCCAAACCATTCGGGTCAAGGGTTTCTTCATGAAGCTCCCTCTTACAATACTCATTGATTCTGGTAGCACTCATAACTTCATTCACCCTCATATCGCCAAAAAGAACGATTTTTTTGTCCATCCTTGCTCCAGCTTTAAAGTCATGATTTCCAATGCAGGAACCTTACCTTGTAAGGGGAAGTGTCACAATCTACATATATCTAATGGATATTATAACTAATGCTCCAACATTTTTTCCTTTCCCTTAGGGGGATGTAATGTGGCTTTGGGCACTCAATGGTTACGCACACTTGGACCCATCTTATGGGATTTTGTTGAACTTTGGATGTAGTTTTCAGTCAATGAAAAAAAATACACATTGAAGGGATTACAACTAGGGTCTCTTAGTAGCATCTATTCACATTGCATGGAAAATCCCCTTAAGAATAATTCACATGGTTTCATCGCTCAACTCCATTTCATTCATATGCAACTAGTAGTGGTCTCCACTACTCCCTTGGATCTACATCAAATTTTGGATCAATATGCATGTTTCTTTGCTGAACCAGTGGGATTTCCAAATTCAAGACTAGAGGACCATCGTATTCTACTCCTTCCTAGAAGCACCCATCCCAACATCGGGCCCTATCGCTACTTGTTTCACCAACAGATAGAGATTGAGATGCTTGTTCGGGGCTTACTAAAGCACAGTATTATTATCCCTAGTACCAGTTCCTTTTCTTCACCAGTCCTTCTTGACCGAAAAAAGGATGGGTCATGGTGCCTCTACATTGAATTTTGGGCACTTAATCACATCACAATCAAGGATTCCAATTTCCATTGTTTATGAGCTTCTTAATGAGCTTCATGGCGCTCATTTTTTCTCCAAGTTGGATATTTGTTATGGGTATCACCAAATTTGGATTCATGAAGATAATATCCCTAAAACGGATTTCCACACACATGATGGCCACTATGAGGTTTTGGTCATGCACTTTGGCCTCATGAATGTTCCTTCCACATTCCAGGAATTGATGGATAAAATATTTTGGACCTACTTGTGGAACTTAGTTTTGGTCTTCTTTGATTTTATCCTCATCTATAATAAAACATGGGCTGAGTGTAACGTCCCTGACCCTCTGACCAGAAAAGAGGATGCTACGATACATCAAATCATCTAGGCATATAACCCCATGAACATGAACACACATACATATAATGCTGAAGCATGATACTTAAAAACATAAAACATATTTCGAAGCATAATCATTCATATCCACAACGGAAGCAAAACATATCAATCAGCATTCATGCATATACAAATTAGCATTTAGAATGTATATCATTACTCATCAATGGAAATTATAATTGTAGACACAAGTCAGGAAAGAGTACTTATCTTATAGAGAACTTGTTCCGCAACCAGCTATGTCGCTGCAACGTGCCACCCAACCATAGGCCCGCATGCTCCTTAATCTCTCAACAACACTGCCACCCTAGAGTCGAACATGATTCCCCAAGGAATAAGGAACTAACAAGATCACACATAGCCAAGGATAACAACACCACAAGGGTACATAGTTCAGCCAAGCCAACACAGTTGGGTTTATCAGGCGAACAACAGATCAGCCAAGCCAACAAAGTTGGGTTTATCAGGCCATCCAGGAGCTGGGAAAGGATAAATGCTAAGCTGGTGAGCTCATTAAAGAGCTACATACACCAACACCAGAACCAGTCTGGCTTCTAGAACACCCACACACACCCAACACAAGGAAATCAATCCCTTCTCTGCAACGCAGTCCCTCAGACCCTGATCTCCCTTCCAGTGCTATTTAGGGGTTGTGGAGAAGAAATCCAGCTCAGTAGCTCTGTCTGTGTGGTTCTCAAACCACCAGGTTTATCAAGCACCTCAGGCCCTCATTCACCACTCCAATGCAGTCCAAGGACAAAACCACTACATGCAAGTAGCCAACAGCTATTCAAGCTTTTACAGGGGAAAAACACAGTCAATCAGACATGGGCAACAGCAGCCCGCAACAACTATGAAACCACAGCACCCGATACTCAAGGAAATCGATTCTCAATCTGTGCATGAAGGGAAAAAGACACATCCAAAGAAAAATGTGGAAGAGACCACCGCCCACACAGCGTAGGGACTCACAACACCCAATTGATTCTCAATACACTCACTATAGAATTTACATGGACCAGAAAAGGGTAAAGGAACCGAATACCACTCTATACAAGAAAGACAAGATGCAAACCCACCGAAATATTGATGCCCTTACAGCCTCAAATCAACGGTGGACATAAAAAAACAATACACAGTCTGAAATTTATGGGAAAAGATACAAAACTCTGTGTGAACAGAGGAAGAACGTTTCTCCGATTATTAAGCGGTGTGTGAAGGAATGGTGAAACCTCCACCATGGAAATGTGGATTCCTTTAACTCCGTCGCATGAAGAAACTGAATAGACTCACGAGCCGGTTAGTGGGCATACCATCTGCATGTCGTGGAGATTGAGAGCAGGCGTGGGCATGGTAGTGGTCTTTTTGCCAGCAACTCGCTACCCCAACTAACAATGGAATAACTAAGTGTGGTGGTTTAAGGATACAAAAAGAGAGTGAGACACATGGCTTCTCTCCCATGACTCAATGTTCAACATTCCCCTTCCCTATCCTTTGGAATCATGCCCCTTCTCAATTTAGTTGCAGTGAACATAGATGGTTGGGTTATTTAATTAAAATGTGTGTTTACATGATTCCATAATTTAATATATGACGTATGTCCCGATATACCATCGGCAACAATTCCAAATCCGAAACACAACATAACCAAATCGATGGTGGGGCCTTGGCCTTTAGCTCCGCACCATGATTATTTACAATATAAGTATTATGTATATTTAATGCAAGTGAGGTTAAAACCGTGGTATTACACTGAGCATATCCAACATATGGATATTGTACCGTAAATTTTATGTGATCATCATCTCCATGCCAAATAGTCTAAATTTGTTTTTGTGAAGAAATAAGTAGAGTATCTCAGGAATATTGTTTCCACATAAGGGGTTCGCATAGATCCTGCCAAAATAGATTCCATGAAAATTGGTCGCATCCTCAAACACTCAAGAGCCTTCATGGTTTTTTGGGACTGTCTGGATACTACCACAGGTTTGTCAAGGATTACGGGAATATTGCATCTCCATTAACATCTCTATTGAAAAAGGATGCTTTTACATGGACACATGCCGCTGAGTGTGCATTTGAAAAATTGAAGCAAGCTATGTGTACCAAACATAATCTAGCTATGCCCTATTTTTCCGAGCCCTTCTCTATTGAGAGTGATGCTTGTGACAATGGACTTGGTGTTTCTCTCCTTCAATAAGAACATCCCATTTCGTTCACCAACAGATCCATTTCTGGCAATAATTTATCCGCCTCTACATATGACAAGGAAGTGATGGCTAGTTTGCATGCAGTACAAAAGTGGCAACCATGCCTCTTAGGGAATCATTTATGCATCAAGTGTAACATCCCCGACCCTCCAATCGGCGAAGAGGATGCTACCATACACCAAACGTCCGGGCAACTAGCCCCATGAACATGTACATACATATAAAAACCTGAATGATTGAACATACTGCATACTAACATGCATAATCATTCATATACACAACGGAAGCAAAACATACAATTCAGCATTCAACATGTCCATCAGCATAATTCATTAATAGTAAATATGATTGCAAAACAGATTAGTCAAGAATACTTATATTATAAGAACTGTCCCGCAACCAACTACATCGCTGCAACGTTCCACCCAACCATAGGCCAGCGTGCTCCTTAATCTCTCAGCAATGCTGCCACCCCTGAGTCGGGCATGATTCTCCAAGGAATAAGGAACTAGCAGGCTTACAAATATCCAAGGATAACAAAACATTCAAGGGTACACAATTCAACCAAGCCAACACAGTTGGGTTTATCAAGCAAATAACAGATCAGCCAAGCCAACACAGTTGGGTTTATTAGGCCATCTAGGCTCTGGGAAAGGATAAATTCTAACCTGGTGAGCTCATTGAATAGCTAAGGACACCTACACTAGAACTAGCCTGACTTCTAGGACACCCACACACACCCAACACAAGGAAATCAGTCCTTTCTCTGCTACACAGTCCCTCAGGCCCTGACCTCCCTTCCAGTGCTATTCAGGGGTTTGTGGAGAAGAAATCCAACCCTCTAGCCCTATCTATGTGGCTCCCAAACCCACCAGGTTTGTCAAGCAAATCAGACCCTCATCACCATCCCAATACATTCTGAAGACCAACCACTGCATGCACATAGCAAAAACCAACAATTACAGCTTGGCAGGGGAAAACAAATCCCTGAGTTGTTCTTACCCCCATCGTAGCCAAAACAACTTGATGGTAACCTATAGCAGCTCTGAAGCATGAGGGAAAACATATCCAACATGATGTAGGTACTCACAGCTACCACCGATCAAGGGAAGAACAACAACTGATCTCACAATCAAAACCACCGAAACTTACACAGTCGGCAATGGAGGAAGTAAACAAACCCTCAACTTGTGCCCAAGAAAGGACATGCACATCGACCACAGACCGTACGAAAAATACACGTTTCATAGCCCTGAACACTAATGGCCAAACCGGCACCCCATTCCTCTCTGCGTGAGGAACCACCGATAGAGCAGGCCAAATGATGCATGAGGAAACAGAACACCTCTGCGTGAGATCAACAAGCTTTGGAGAGTGGGAGGATGTCCCATGCAGTCATGGAGCGAATGGAATAATGGAGAATCCACATGGAATGATGGGGTAGTGGTTTTCCTGCCATCGTGAGGGTCAACCTACTGGTGGAGTGTGCATGTGGGCAAGGACTGACAGTCCTGCCACACTCCACTCCCAAGCAATAACTTCCCAACTAACGGCAGAACTTTTAATGAGGTAGTTGGATAAGACAAGGGAATATGGGAAAATCAAAAAGAGTGGTGACACATGGCTTTTCCCCCATGGCTCAAGGTTTAACATTCCCCTCCTTATCTTTAGGAATATCATGCCCTTTTCAATATGGTTGCAGTGAACATAGCTGGTTGGGTTCATTTAATTAAAATGCACATTTACATGATGAAAAAACTTAATATGTGCCATATACCATGATAGACCATTGGCAACGATTCCATTCGCCGAAACATAACACAGCTAAATCGATGGTGGGGATTTTGTCTTTAGCTCCACAAAATGATTCATTACAATATATACATCATGTACATTTAATGCAACGGGGTAAAAACCAGGGTGTTACATTCCCCTCCCCCTTTAATACCACTATCCTCAGTGCTTTACAAAATTTGAAAAAAATGCTACACTGGCACCGCCTTAGTGTTCCGTAGGATTGGAAAAAAATGGATGTGCCAATTGCATGGCATCCTCCAACTCCCACATAGCCTCTTCGGGTGCGTAGTGCTCCCATTGCACCTTTACCTAACCTATGGCCCGGTTCTGGAGCATTGTGACCTTCCAGTCGAGGATGCGCATTGGCTTGATTTGGAACTCTCCCTCGGGTTCCACCTAAATCACATCCCAATTTATCACATGGTTAGGATCATGTACATACTTATTAAGCAAGGAAACATGAAAAACATTATGACCTCTAGTATTACTAAGAAATGCAAGTCTATATGCAACTGGTCCTATTCTTTCAAGCACTTCAAATGGCCCATAATATCTTAGTGACAGCTTGGCACAACTTCCAAGCTTCAAGGAACTCTTCTTTTCCCTCACTCTGAGGTAAACATGATCCCCAACACTGAACTCCATGTTCACCCTATTCTTATCTCAATAGCTTTTATGTCTATCCTGTGCTGCTTTCAGATTCTGCCTGATGTTTACAACCTCTTGCTCCATTTCCTTGAGCAATTCTGGTCCAAGAACAACCTTGTTCACTGGATTATCCCAACTCACTGGTGTCCTACACCTTCTTCCATACAAAGCTTCATACAGACTCATCCCCAAGGATTCCTGCTGTCCATTGTTGTAAGCAAACTCTACCAAGTGTAAGTAATCTTCCCACTTGGTTGGTTTTTCCATCACGTACATGCAAAGCATGTCTTCAAGCACCTGACTAACTCTCTCTATCTTCCCATCAGTCTGAGGATGGCATGCAATGTTGAATTTTAGCTTTGTACCCAAATCTCCAAACAACCCCTTCCAAAAATTGGAAGTGAACTTGACATCTCTGTCGAAGACTATTGCCTTCGGAAATCCATGCAATTTGAAAATATCCTTCATGAATATCTTTGCAATGTCATTAGTATTATGCGTAGACTTAACCGGAATAAAATGTGTTTCCTTAGTCAACTTTTCTACCACAACCATGATGGAATCATGTTGTCTCCAAGTCATCAGCAATCATGTAATAAAATCCATGGAAATAACTTCCCATTTCCATTCTGGAACTAGCAAAGGCTACAACAAACCCATTGGGTGTTGATGCTCAACCTTAACCTGTTGACATTTCATGCACCTTGAAATGTATTCAGCCATGTCCTTTTTCATTCCTGGCCAAAAATATTGCTTTCTGGTTGTAGCAATTGTCTTCTGGTATCCTGGGTGACCAGAATACGGGGCTTGATGGATTTCATCCATAACAACTCTCCTTAAATCTGCTACATTGGGAATATAAATTCTTCCCTTATAAGTAAGAATCCCATCTTCTTCCAATTTATATTCCTCATACTTCTTCTCAATACTTTGCTGATGAAATTTGTCTTTTACCTACTCATACAATTTATCTCCAGCAGTTTGATTAACAATCTATTGCCTCAAATCTGATTGGCAAATACTAAGAGATGCCACATGCATTTCCTGCACCTTTCTGCTGAGCGCATCAGCTACCTTATTCTGTTTTCCCTTTATGTGCTTGATTTCAAAATCAAACTCACATAAAAACCCCAACCATCTTGCTTGTCTAGCATTCATAGTAGGCTGATCAAACAAATACTTCAGACCACAATGGTTCGTTCTCAGTTCAAATATTCTACCCATCAAGTAATGTCTCCACATCTTGATGGCATGTACTATGGCTGCAAGCTCTAGATCATGAGTGGCATAGTTCTTCTCATGCTCCTTTAGCTTTCTCCACTCATAACATATCACGTGGTTGTCCTGCATAAGGACTCCTCCAAGCCCTTGTCCACATGCATCGATACACACCACAAAATATTTCTCTGGATCTGCAACCTTCAATACTGGTGCACTGGTGAGAAGATTCTTCAACAGTTGAAATCTTTCTTCACACCTCGATGTCCATTTGAACTTCATCCCCTTCTTTTGCAAATAAGTGATGGCATGTGCAACTTTGGACAATCCCTCAATGAACGTCCGGTAGTATCCTGCAAGTCCCATAAAAGATCTTACATATGTCACGTTTCTTGGAGTAGGCCAATTCATAATGGCTTCAATCTTTTCAGGGTCCACAGATATACCCTTCTCTAAGATAATGTGACCCAAATACTGAATTATATCTCTATAGAAGTCACACTTGCTCAGTTTTGCATACAGTTGATGCTCCCTAAGTAATTGCAATGTCAATCTCAAATGCTCTTCATGTTCTTTCTCATTCTTAGAATAAACAAGAATGTCATCAAGGAAAACAAGAAAAAAGTTGTCCAAATACATGTTGAAGACACTATTCATAAGGAACATAAATGTAGCTAGTGCATTTGTGAGGCCAAATGGTACCACTACAAACTCATAATGTCCACACCTTGTTCTGAAGGCTATCTTATGAATGTCTTCATCCTTGATTCTCACCTGATGGTAACCAGACCTCAAGTCAATCTTGGGAAATACCTTTGCTCCTCTCATTTGATTAAAGAGGTCATAAATCCTAGGAAAAGGATATTTATTCTTCACAGTAACCTTTTTCAACTATCTGTAATCAATACATAACCTGAGTGTACCATATTTCTTCTTTACAAATAGAACTGGTGCTCCCCAAGGAGACACACTCGGTCGGATATACTTCTTTTCCAACAACTCTTGTAGTTGCATCTTCAATTCTAGCATCTCTGGTGTACTCATTATGTAGGGTGTCTTGGACACTGGTGCTGCTCCTGGCACAAGTTCAATTGTGAAATCAATGTCCCTCTTTGGAGGAAGTCCTGGGATATCATTAGGAAACAAATCCTTGAATTCCTGTAACACCTGATAGTCCTCCAACCTAGGAGTTTCATCTCCTATTGGTTCCAGAATATGAGTTGCATACAACTGGCAACCTTTCCTACATAACTTCTTCAACTGCATTGCTGAAACCTGCCTTACTGAAATTACCTTTGGAATACCTTTCACAACTACTGGGCTTCCTTCTTCATCCATGCATTCAAAATTCTTATTGTAACAGTCAAGATTCACTCTGTGCGCTTCTAACCAATTCATTCCAATGAGAACATCATAGGGACTAAGCGGTAGAACATTCATATCTATACAAGTGATCAATCCATTCATGACCAATGGACATTTCTCTACCACTTCACTGACCTTTCTCTTAGTCCCTGTTACCACCTAAGTTGTACTTAGTGGTTTTTATCAAGTGAGCCTGGTGAACCGGACAGGGTTAATTTGTTCGGACTTCAACGAGACCTGTGGAAGTACTTCTGGGAAGTGCTTGTTGTATCATATCACATGTTCATACCCCATGGGGGAATTGTAATAAATGTTCTAGCATGATAGTGTCTGTAAAAGACTCGGTCTCTTAGACTTCATTTATCAATCTGATCAGCCCAGGGTGTTTTTTCCCTTGGTTATTATTGGTTGTTGAATAAACGACTGATAATTTCTGAGTTTTTCACTCCATACCTCCAAAGTTGGGGTGGTCGGCTTGGCATTTGTGCCTATTGAGGTTATTAGAGTCTATGTGTCAATGTGTAAGCATGCTAGACATATTTTTTGAGTCATATGAACATGTCTAAGTCCCCCTAGGTGTTTTTCAATTTTTCAATTTTTCAGTTTTTTCAGGGTTTTTTTTATTAAATTCTAATTTTTCCAAAACTTAGGCTATTTTTTAATAGTTTAATTGGAAAAAATGAGTCTGTAATAAAAGTGGGCCAAATAATCAGTTTCAGTCATGTAAGTGCTCATTTTGAAGCTAAGAGCACCATGTAAACTTATGGACCCACTTTTTCCTAAGTTTTGTGTGATCTTCCATCACTCAGGCCAAAAAGCCCCAAAAATCAATTATTGATTATTTTAATTAATAAATTGATGAATAATGGAGCAAATCCAAAATCAATAACTCAATGGATTCTCAACCGATTTGACTGAAATCAATCAGATCTGGAGCAGATTGACTGGATCTGACAAATCCTTGACTAAAGGAGGGGATCAAATCAGATCTGGAGCTGATCTATAGTGGTCTTCATGAGGAATTGCGCCCCCCCTCTCTCTTCAACACGTTTTGGCTCTCCTGGATGCTCTGTGGGCCGATGTGTCAGTGTATGGGTTGATGTGTCAGCCAGATCAGGCCCCCAGTTGACAAGTAGGCTCAGTTCAGCCTCAGTTCTGCATTGATGAACTATCCATCAGCTGATTTCAGTTGATTCAATGAGGAATTGCGCCCCCCCTGGGCTAGATGGCCTACAATTTGTATAAATCAAGGCACAGCCTCCTCTTCCAAGCTAGTTAGAGCTGGACTGAAGGGCTTGCCATTGTAAAATGTGTACTGATCTTATTTTGTTGAATAAAGAAAAGCTTTGGAGGCTCAATTGTGGAGTATCTTTCATGTGTGGATTGTCATTGTCTTGCTGCAATCAAGGTGAAACTGCTATTTTTCCAGTTTTTTGCACTTAATTATTGTCTGCCTGAATGGTTTCTTAAATCATAAGGATAGATCATTGTAAGTAAGCTTACTTACTTTCTATTTTCTGCATATGTTTGAATGAGTTAATACCTATATGTTAAATAAGGTTATTTGCATACTGTATCATCCCTTTCTCATATGTATCTTCAGATCTGATAGTTCTGTATGCAGGAATTGTGTTGTAGCTTACAGGTTTGCCGTAGATAGAATATCTATGGTTTAGGTTTGATTCCATTGATTTCCAGCAGAGATTTCTAATATCGTTCCCCTCAGTGCTTCTCTACCAAGGTCCCTCTGCAGATCTGCTTCAACAACAAGCACCTTTCTTCCCCTTTCTCTCCTTTAAAATTATTAAACTTCCTTCAAACTGGTTACTTTAAGGTCTCTTTTTAAATCTGATCTATCTCATAAAGAAAAGCATACATAGATCTAATTATCAAGATCGCTTCAATTTTCTAGATCTTAGCTTCATTGTGCACATAAAGTTCAAATTCAAGAGATCTAGCTAAAATTGCCTTAGTTTCGCAAGTATTTTAGTGAAGAATCAATAGCTTGCTGTTAAGGTAGTTTCATTTTCTGTTCAATAATTTCAATATTATGCAATATCAGTGCTGTTAATTGGCTGCACAAACAGCAGGCCAAGATCCCAAGGAAAGCTTGCTTTCCTTGGTTCCCTTTTCGTCGATTTAACTAGTTTAATTTCATTAATTTTTTGAGATAAAGTAGGCTGACCCAAAGGCACTCTTAAAGTGCTTTGGGGAATTTTTTATTCTAATTCATTCACTGTCATTTAGTAGGTATGACAGAGAAGAAAATAAGCTTCTGTCCAAAGTGGCTTTTGGAGCGCTCAAATCCCCCAAGGGGGCTCTCTTTTGTCACATAATTTGTAATTGTTTTGGATAAACTGTAATGTCTTGGTTTCAGCCTATATAAGGACCAAGAAAGATTTGTTTTATCAGTGCTTTGATATTGTAATCTCTGTAATAAAATCATCCTTTGAATAGGCTCTTTCGAGCCCATTCCCCATCCCCCCTGGGGGGATTCGCGTCGGTGTCTTTTTCGTCTTTTTCTGCTTATTTCCTTTTACTAGAATTTATCTGATTGGTAGGGTAGTATATTTAATCTTGTTGTTAATTCCATATTCCATATCTTATTTTCAAAAGTAATCATAATACTTACCCCACGATTTCCCGAGTGACCCGCAAGGGGAAAGAGATTCGTGGTAGGATTAATCAGAAAACCGCATTTGTGTAGTTGTGTTATTTTCTCATCTCTTGTTTATCAGCATTTTAAAATTTACCCCCCCTTGATTCCCCGATTGAGATCCACTTGGATTGAAAGAGGTTCTTGGAGGCTTTTCTTTTAAGCAAGAACACATCTTTTAAAACTTATTAAAATTTACAAGACTCCAGTGTGTATGCTCTGCACTTGGCTACGGTTCGTCCAATCAGTCAAGCTGTATCAAAAGCATCTGGGTGAATATCATAATTAGGACTCACCTTCCCCAATTAACAAACCATCAGGTGAAAATCCAACACCTCGATCAAACCTTTACGGTGGCAAAATACCCAAAGGAAGCGGGAACCTATTGAAAAGTGACCTTGGGGCGCCGATCTCTGCCACACCATAATGGGTGCGTTACGAACACAGCCCCAGAGACTCCATTTCAGCCCACATATTCCTTGCAGGTAGCCGTATAGGCTTTGTTTTGGACATACTCCAAGTACTCTCGGGTATATCTGGAGTACCCCTTAAGCCTAACTTAAACAACTCATACTGCAATTTTAACTTAAAACGTACCAAGATGCAATCGCAAAACATTTATTCCAGACACATGCAAGCACACTGATCTTTTTTGACTCCAT
>LPNX011148887.1:10106-56709 GCA_001517045.1 Pseudotsuga menziesii
AGGCTTCCATAGTTGTTGGAGATCTAGAATTCTAAAAATCTAAGGTTCTATTGATTTTGGTATATTCCAGGAAGTGATTCCATGCCCAAGAAGACCACATCCAAACAAGGGAGACGCGATAGTATAATGGAGGAGGTGCATGACAAACAGTCTCATCACAAAATCTCGTTGTTAACCACTTAGGAAATGAATACGTATTGTTGGCATCTGGTTTGGAGAGACCCCATAAAGGACCATACAATCTTTGGATAGAGAAGCCAATAGCTGTCAGTGTCTAGTGTAGAGATCTATTTGTGATAGATGCAACATATCTGTAATAAGTAGTTCCTGACTGACTCCAAGAAGTCATGAGCTTCTGCGAGATAGCCAGGCTAACATTTTCTGCAAACTCTTAACAATAAAGCAGCATCAGTACTGTTTTTGTATTGAATAATCACCAAGTCATTATTATAGCAAGAGTTGCATAGATTTATCCCACATTATTGGATGAAAATCAGTATTTTCATAGCACAATAAAAAAAATTAGTTCTTTTCTCAAATATTTACAAACAAACATTTTATTTCTGTAAAATGCCACTAAGTGCAAAAAAATTAAGGTAAAATAATAAAACATAAGAACTGGATGAGCTAATATGTTATTTTTAATATAAATTTAATTGCAAAATCAAAAACTATCATTGATTTTCCCCTGTTTGTCTAGGATATGTGGCACTACATTATTTTTACCCCTGGCTCATTCCTGTTGAAGTTGAATTGTGGTGGCCAAAATTTAAGATTCAGAGGACTTACTCTGTGGGGAAGTAGGAAGAGAACTCTGTTTAGGTGCAGGAGAGGGCTTTGGCTTTGGATTTGGAACTGTAGTTGGAGCAGAAGATGCTGAATCTGATCCAGGCTTTGGCACAGTCACTGCCAGAAGAACAACCATTAAAAGCATCATGATCAATATCACTGAAACAAACTGAAACCAAATTAATTTCATCCTATAAAACAATAATACCTGGGAGAAGCTGGTTGTCTCCAGCATTTCCACCTTGAAGTCTAGCTAAACTTCTGACCATTGGGCCATTGTTGTAGGTTGCAGGTTCTGTTTGCTCATAGTTGTCTTTTGGATCTACAAAGTTATCATTGTGATCGGGTGCTCTTTATATGATACAATGGAGGAAGCTCTATGATGCACCTGGCGAGGATAGTTTGGACTATATCCCACCATGTAGCTTGTAGCTCTTGGATTGTCACCAAGTATGTGATCAACCTACAAGAATGTGGTTTTAGCCAAAGGATTGAATAGGAAATAAGGCTTTTTAGATCTTGGACTCATTAATATATCTTCATGATAAGGAGGATTTTAGCCCATCATAGGATTTGAAATTATTATACCTGTGACTTAGCTAATGCCAACAGTTGAGATGGATCTACTTCTCCATTAGGGAATTACAGTTGCTTGCCAGCAGAAGACAAATAATCAGAGTAGACTGTCGTGCATCTTGTAAATGCAAGCATATCTTGCTCATATCTAAACACAGCAAGAAAAGCATGGATAACATTCATCAATCCCTGGATCAAGAGCAATAACCAAAGTATCTCATATTCACATTCTTTGACACCTCCAATTTTAAACATGAGATACCTCATACCTAAGATGGAGGGCAATGAAGGGTTCCCTTCCTTGAATTCTGGTGAGAAGAGTTCGTGCAAGTTTCTGAAAGGGGTCAGCAAAGTTTAGAGCTTGATAATTGGAACGACAACAGATCTTCTGAATTGAATTAGGAAGGTCATTATTTGCAAGACCAGAATCAGCATGAGTGAAGTATAGCACATTATGCTTTTTTAGCAAAGGAAGCATCTCATGCTTGTAGAAAGATACATGTACATCAAACAGTGTACAAATGCTCTGTTTAGCCAAAATACAACAGTAATTTGAACAAAGCTTAGTGTATGAAAAAGCTCTCTTCCAAAATTGATCAAAAACTATGAACCAAAACAAGGCTAGTGTCTAACACACCTTTGACCAAGACACTGGAGCCTTCTCCTATGGTTTAACATTTTTATGAGATGGTGGTAAAGAATCAACAATGCGCACATATTCCATTAGAATATTAATAAAGTGACGGAGATAAAAAAATGTCTTTGAATTCACTGGATCATCACATAAATTTAAAACAGATGTAAGATCTGACATTTTTTGTATTGTTGAAAAAGAATCATATATTACTAAACATTATAAATATAGGGAGATTTTATGTTTCAAGAAACTAAATTACCCAATTGAGGTCACTTGGCAAAGAAATTGCATTCACCTTGGATCAGCTCAAAATGAATTATTGTCCAAAATTGCTATAACAAGTACTACATTGATAATCTTTGCGATGGCAACCATATCACAAATCTGTAGGATAGGAATTTTTTATAAATAAACAAGACAACATGCTGGAACCAACATGTATAAAGCAGTATACATGTATATCCTATAGGCCTTTGGGCACTTACTACTGTTCGCATCTGATTCAATCCTCCATTGGCCTTGAAAATAATATAACCATTATGTCGCTCACCTCATTCTGCAAATTAAAAACTTTATTAAAGAAGTTGCAGTGAACTGCTTCACTAAAAAGTAGGAACTGTAAAAGGGGAAATCTTTGTTGAGAAAAACAAAAGCATACTCTTGTGATGCCATGGATGATCAATGCATTGGACAAACTCTTTACTATCAGGCTTCGACCATAGCTTGCATGTCAAGTGATAATCCTGGTTTGGAACAATTAGATATTTCAGAAATCATACTATATGAAGGCCGAATCCTTCAAAACAAGAAAAATGCAATTAAAATTGCATATTACAAATTTTAACAGCTAATCTTTCTTTTCCAATTTCTTCGATTCATCATGCCTACTGAACTATCCACCTCTAATATATTAGATGATCTACCAATATCTGTATGACGTTGAGTCTCCTCTGTCAAGACTCGATTCAGCCCTATACCTCCAACTGTCTTTAGGAACAAATATCGTGGAATGGTCTGTAAAATAAAAAAAAAGCAAATGAGTAACCTGTCTTCCCAATTTTATCCTCTGCAAATTCTTCTGAATTGAATGAACATACTCCAAATATTAAACAAATTAGGAAAGTCTACATTTGCTGCTTACAATCTCAAATCTAAAAGAAGGGCTAGACAAGTTGAATTAGGTTATCTATGCCACAAAGCTTTCTGATTCAGCAGAAGTATAAGTTGAATTTTAATCTGTTTTAGTACTAAACAGATACTATAATAATTTGGGTTCACAGCAGAAGGATATAATCCTAAATTTCCATTATTGTTTGTGGTCAGTTACCGGACTGATCGCATGTGATAGGTATCAGAATTACAAATATGAGAATGACATGATAAAAATGTTATTGCATGTTCAGTAGAGGAAGGAAGAGCAAAGCAAATATGATGACAACAGAATATAACAGTTACAGCATGTTCAGCAGAGAAAGTAAGAGTACAGCAATGTTCAAACAGTTGTATTCACTTGTTAGACTTGGGAGTTACAGCAGACTTGACAAAATGATTTTGGTCAAGTAATTAGATGCACGAACAACAATCAAAGGATTATAATGCCTTGTGGATACAATATGAATATACATTTTCTATCAAACCAAACAAACAGGACTACTGCCTTCTGGGGCACAGATTACCGAAGAGTACAGTATTCCTTTTGTTGCCCCTCTACATTGGAAAAAGGACATCTTTGGAATATTGGATGATCTCATAGACAGGAAGGAGTGGGATGTGATTAGCCTAACAGGGATATCCTTGTTAAGGAAAGGGCTGGGTTTATGAAGCTTCCACGAGAAAACTGATCCAGTCCATCTAGGATAACTAATGGGTTTGAGAAAAAAGTTGGCTACACAACTCTCCATCAAAATGTATGTTGTCTTGAAGTTGGAGCCAAAGCAGACATGGTTTCCCTAATCGAATATGTAAAGAGGGGGGTATCTGTATGTGTGATCTTTTGCCTTAATGATGTACATTCTCGATGTGCTATTGTTTAGTAATGTAAAGAGGGGGGGGTTGTGGGTGGCGGTATCTGTATGTGTGATATTTTGGCTTAATGATGTAGATTCTCAATGTGCTATTGTTTAGTAATGTAAATGCTGATATATTCAAAACACACACAGAGGCCTCCAAAGTAGAGAACCATTGCATCCATAAACACACTTCCATTTTTAACAAGATACAGGGTGTCCTTGCCTCACATACAAATAAAATAAAATACTACAAAAAAGCAAGCTTCATCCAAGAATTATATGTGGGAGAAAAAAGGTTTACCTCAAAATGAAGTTTTGACATTGGCATCCATTCACCTAGTCCACAAATATCAGAGATCACAGTTGCTACAGTTGAAACAACATATTTTCCTTCTTTTTGTATCTGCTAAGAAGTATCATTTTCATGGTCCATCCTCCATGTATCCCCTTTTGGATATGAATGCATTAAACAGTGATATTAGACAGTTTCTAATTCACATTTCATGTGTTTAGGACACTATTAAGTAATAGATTGAAAGAGAAAGTAAGGATCCACATGGCAACTATAACCTTTGCATTTAAAGTAAAAGTGACAATGATCTTGCTAAATTTATCATTCCCGGTTCTGTTTTTTAACCGAGAGGAGCTATTGCTACGGGAAACAATGGATTCCTTCTCTCCACCATGATGTGATAACCTGTCAGAGTAGCACACAATACAAGAACAATGAACTATAATATAAATATATTATTCGGTTGTTGCGATTAAGGGGAGGGTGGCTAAAATAAAGTAATTTTTTGTTTCTTCTTGTATAAAATGTTCAAATAGCATGGAAAGAAAAGTAGATAGGACAATACCTTTTAATTTGGAGTTGGATGCTTTGCATGCCACAAAGGAAGCTTGCATTGGTGGGAACCGGAGATGACAAGTACAGATGAAGTAGCTGTACTAGTAAATTTAAAAATCGACTAACAAACTATTGCAAAAGTTATTTATTTACAGACCATATGCTCTCTTATGGAGAGTATTTTGAAACGATTTGAGTATCGCAAATATTTGAAACCAACTGAATGTACAAATAGTATACTTGTAGCAGAAGTTAAAAAATGGGCAACAAATTTACTTTCAAACCAAGTATAGGGACACGCTGGGGGAAAAAACAGACATAGATACGAAGGCAATAAGTACAAGGTAAATAAACAGACAGGATAAATGTACAATAGAACTTAAGAATTTAGTATATATTGTGAATTGTTTCTATGTACATACAGTATAGTGTGAACTGTTTCTCTGGTCATAAGAGAGTATTTGAAACAAAATGAGGATTGCGAATATTTGAAACCAATTTAATATCCAAACAGTCTAAATTGAGTAGAAGTAACAAATGGACAACATATTTACTTTGAAACCAAGTATAGGAAGTCTATGGAAAAAAGAATATATATATGTGTAATGACAAGAAGTAGAAGCTAAATATATACATGGATTAAATGTACAATAGAAGTTAAGAACTGAGTATAATGTGAATTTTTTCTATTTATATAGAGTTTGTTGCATTGTATTTGTAAAAGAAGCGTTTGTTTGATAGAGTATATACTTTAGATAGGTGCATTACATGCAAGTAGAAGGGAAATATAATAAATGTACATGTACTGTGGTAGTAGTGGAAGCATGTAATATGTACAATGTTTGTGCATTCCATGTGTGGAAAAGGATAATACATCTATTCAATTAAAGCATAGGTTATGGACAATGTAGTACATACAAGTGAAGGGTAGTAATGGCAACTGAAGAAGTCAGCAAGGGTGTTCAGGTATTGCATGTCCATGTCAGTTGTTGAAGAGCTAGTAAGAGAGAAAACAGAGCGATTAAAAGCTTAACATGTTCAAATAATATAGAGTAAAGCAATGCACATATTTTTTTGTAATTGAATTCCTATACCAACATATTTTTTTTCATAGTACCGAATAAGAAAAGCAAGAAGATATTCACATCATAGATGACAGAAAAAAAAGTTGAAAACTTGTGTAATGGACATTTTGTTGTTCTTTTTTTTGTTTGTTCTATTGTAGAGAGAAAAGAATGTTGTAAGTGTAATGTTATGGTAGATTCAAGTAGATGAAACAAAACGGAGTTAAGATGTTGGAAACAAATGAACAGGAATATATGCATGAGTGCAAGAGTGTTTTTTTGGGGGGTGGATGGGGGGAGAGAAGAAGGTGAGGTTGTTTTGTTTTGGTATTTAGCAAGTGAAAAGTGATAGTATTTGGATTTTATGGTGTTGTTTGTTTATTATTTTCTATGTAATTGAGAAGAGGTGTGGGAAGCAATGCATGGGTGTAAGCATATGTGAGCAACTATGTTAAGCAATGTGTGGTGCAAGTGATCTAGAGGCAATAAAAGTTTTTTCTTATTTTTTTCATTGGAAAAAAGGGCTATCCTTCATACGTGCATAGCGAGCAAAATAAAAATATGGCATTATGCATAGGTCAGTGAGTTGTCTAACTTTTGAAACTACAGTAAATGTTAGCCCTTGTCGAACAATGTTTCCTATGTCGATTGTTGCCTTCTGTAAGGTCATTCCTTGTGATTTGTGGATTGTTAAACCCCAGGCCATGCAAAGGGGAAGTTGTCCACGAGAACCTCTTGTTAAAGGGAGGATTTAAATGTAGGTAGGGTTAGAAGCATCCCATGGTGGGCCTTTGTAGTTGACAAAGTCAACACCAACAAACAAAGGAAGCATAGGTGGAGTAGTGGCAGTGTTGTACAAGATTGAAACAACTTGACCAAGAGCACCATTAACAAGACCTGCCTCAACCCAAAGGTTTGTTCTAAGCATAACTTGTTGACCAATGGCAAGGAGTATGACCATATCTAATTGTTCATCTTCTGGTGCAAGCAGTAGTGTTTGTTTCCTAACTTCTGCAGAACATAATGCAATCGGGACATTTAGTTGTTTAAGAATTTGTTTGTTGTGTAAGGAAACATAATTGTTAGTTGAGAACAAATGGGTGGATTGATCAAATACGTGGTTCTCGGTTTGAGAGAGGGAAGAGGATGTCCTTGACATAAGAAGGGTCTAATCGGCAATAGTTGGTGTTGCATTCCTAAGATTGAGGAGAAGTTGGCGGAACTGAATCTGAGAAGGGTCATCTCCTTGTTGACAAAAAACCGTTGAGAGGGTTATGAATGTGTCAAAGGTATGCCCAAGAGATGATAACTTGTGAATCCCCAAATACAGATAACAGAGGGATCCCTAAATGAATGGAAACCGAAAGCAGTGCCCAAATAGGTAGAAGCTCTAATTTGGTGCTGGTGCATCTATCATCCTAGGTTAAGAGCTTGTTGGCTATTTATAACCATAAAATAATAAAAGTTTTTTAATTCCATAAAATAACCATAATTTTTTTAATTCGATGCATAAGCAAAGTTAATTTCTTTGTGAAATGTGCCAAAACAATCCTCAATAACTACTTTAGATTTGCATCATAACTTCATACCAAATTTACCCTTCAAAAAAGTTTCAAATATGTCTATTGAAGAGAAGGGTCTTCTTTGCAAAGAAGTGCCATATTTTTTTCGTTACATTCCTCTGTAAGAGCACCTTAAGAATGCAGAAGAATTCCACAAAATGCAGATACATTTGGGGGTCTCTCTAATAGCTGTAAATTAGTAGAATTCTAGTAATCCAACCAAAATGGGGACATAAAAGCATAAAGTATGCGAAGGGCAGACTTTTTCTCATCATTCCTGTAGCAACAGGTCAGAAAATCTGTCTGAAATAATTCGTGAGAGACCAAAAAACATATGAATCAGGAGCATAACAAGAAGGCTGATAGGCACATCCATGTCAGAAAAAGAACCATTCATTCAAACTGAATGCTTGTGCCTCATAAAGAGAGTGAAAGGGAAACGCCCGGCACAAGCCAAAATAACTGAAAGATCCCATGATCAATGATCATACCATCTAAAGATCCAAAAAATCCCGCATGCCTCGGGGCCAACGAAAGAGCCTGTTTAGAGAGACTGTCAGCCTACTAGCTATGCTCACGATAGATATGTTTGATGGTCACTAAAGGGACATGATGCAGCAGAGAAAGAATGTCATCACACCAATGACTCAGAAGTGGGGTGTTCAATGAAGTAGTTCTGTTCACCCAAGAGATGATAACATGTGAATCCCCAAATACAGATAAGAGAGGGATCCCCAAATGAATGGCAATCGAAAGCAGTGCCCAAAGAGCCAGAAGCAACCCCCATCCCTCGGTGTCTCCTTCGTGATCCGTTGGTCCTCTGCATGTTTTCAATTTGAGTCAGTGTAAAACCTCCGTGCTAATAGTTGGGCCTTCCGGATGTTTTGGAGGTAATGGTTAGAACCTAGTCCGGGCTTCTCTGCAAGTGACAGCATTGATGGTTGAAGGTTTCCGGTCGTTGCCTTGCTATGCCCTCCCATTTCGCCTACAAGTTTCATTGTTTGCGTGTTTTGCACCTCTTTGTTTTCCACCCCTTTGCTGAGCATTGTTCATAGGCTTTGCCGTGACTGTTGAGCTGGTCAGAACCATAGGTGTCCGGCGATTTTGGAGTGTCCTGGGCGATTTTTGGAGAGCCCGTCCTGTGAAAGAGCTCGTCTAAAACATGAAGTGTTTTTTTCTCAGTTTGGCATTTATTCTGAATTTATTAGATAGCTTGCTATTCATGGAGGAGGTGGTTGAACATCTTGTCATGGCGACCGCCTCTCCTTGCTACCTAAATGGTGTTTATTGGTCAGATTTAGTTTGCATGGGTTTGCACAGAGAAGTTGCATTGTTTCTAGTTGCAGGAATTCTGATTCAAAGAGCCAAAGAACTAAAAAAACACAGGTGCATCTATTATCCTAGGTTAAGAGCTTGTTAGCTATTTATAACCATAAAATAATAAAAGTTTTTTAATTCCATAAAATAACCATAATTTTTTTTAATTCGATGCATAAGCAAAGTTAATTTCTTTGTGAAATGTGCCAAAACAATCCTCAATAACTACTTCAGATTTTCATCATAACTTCATACCAAATTTACCCTCCAAAAAAGTTTCAAATATGTCTATTGAGGAGAAGGCTCTTCTTTGCAAAGAAGTGCCACATTTTTTTCATTACATTCCTCTGTAAGAGCACCTTCAGAATGCATAAGAATTCCACAAATGCAGATACATTTGGGGATCTCTCTGATAGCTGTAAAGTCACAGATTTCCAATCATCCAACCAAAATGGGGACAGGAAAGCATAAAGTCTTCTAAGGGTAGAATTTTTCTCATCATTCCTGTAGCAACAGGTCAGAAAATCTATGTGAAATAATTCGTGAGAGACCAAAAAACATATGAATCAAGAGCATAACAAGAAGGCTGATAGGCACATCCATGTCAGCAAAAGAACCATTCATTCAAACTGAATGCTTGTGCCTCATAAAGAGAGTGAAAGGGCAACGCTCGGCACAAGCCAAAATAACTGAAATATCCCATGATCAATGATCATACCATCTAAAGGTTCAAAAAATTCCCCATGCCTTAGGGCCAACGAAAGATTCTGTTCGAAGAGACTGTTAGCCTACTAGTTATGCTCGCGATAGATATGATTGATGGTCACTAAAGGGACATGATGCAGCAGAGAAAGAATGCCATCACACCAATGACTCAGAAGTGGCATGTTCAATGAAGCAGTTATGTTCACCCATGAGATGATAACCTGTGAATCCCCAAATACAGATAAGAGAGGGATCCCCAAATGAATGGCAACCGAAAGCAGTGCCCAAAGATCCAGAAGCTCTAATCTGGTGTTGGTGCGTCTATTATCCTAGGTTAAGAGCTTGTTCGCTATTTATAACCATAATATAATAAAAGTTTTTTAATTCCATAAAATAACGATAAATTTTTTTAATTCCATGCATAAGCAAAGTTATTTTCTTTGTGAAATGTGCCAAAACAATCCTCAATAACTACTTCAGATTTGCATAATAACTCCATAGAAAATTTTCCCTTCAACAAACTTTCAAATATGTCTATTGAAGAGAAGGCTCTTCTTTGCAAAGAAGTGCCACATTTTTTCGTTACATTCCTCTCTAAGAGCACCTTGAGAATGCACAAGAATTCCACAAATGCAAATACATTTGGGGATCTCTCTGATAGCTGTAAAGTCGGAGAATGCTATTCATACAACCAAAATGGGGACCGAAAAGCATAAAGTCTGCCAAGGGCAAAATTTTCTCATAATTCTTGTAGCAACAGGTCAGAAAATCTATGTGAAATAATTCGTGAGAGACCAAAAAACATATGAATCGGGAGCATAACAAGAAGGATGATGGGCACATCCATGTCAACAAAAGAACCATTCATTCAAACTAAATTCTTGTGCCCCATAAAGAGATTGAAAGGGCAAATCAGGCTCTTGCTACAAGACAGGCTCTTTCACAGGAGGGGCTCTCAAGAAATCACCTCACGACAATCCAGAATCGTCGGACAAGAGTCATGACACTCCAGAAATCACTGGACTGTAGAAGGAAGAGAATTGTTTGGAAACCAATGTTCATTTCGTCATCTATTCAACCAACCATGCTTCTCTATGTGTCTTCTTTGTGATCCACTGGTTCTCCACGTGTATTCTTCGTGATACGCTGGTATGCCGCGTGTCTTCAAATTGACTCTTGTTGGGTAGTAAAGAACTTCAGTGTTGATAGTCCGGCCTTTCGGATCTTTTGGAGGTAAAGGTTACAACCCAGTTCGGGCTCCTTCACAAGTGACAGCATTGATGCTTGGACCCGGCACTTAACCCCCATCCCAGAGTTGTTAATTAATTAAGGTTTCCGGTTTGTGTCTTACTTTGTCATAGTTGGCAATATAGGAAACCTATGCAAAATGCACAACACAAGAGGAGACACGCATAAAATTAGCACTGGCAGGAGGGACGACGACATCTATAGTTGTTGAGAACAAAACTTTAGAGGAGAACACCTAACAGCGTTGCATTCAAGTCTGTTCCTTGATTTCATTGAAGATGCAAGTGAAAAATCTAAAATATGTTCAATTATAAGTTTTAGTACAATTGTCTATATTTCAACTTATTCTTTACTTTGCATGTGGAATCATCCATCTCTCCTATTACATTTCATTACTTATGAATTAATGCTTTATCCAAAACAATTTAGAAAATTTCATTTTAACTGGAGTTTGGTGAAGCGGAAAATCCAAAGGGGACACAGTTTTAGTTTTTTCTTTTAGATTGTTTTAGGTTTTTTGAAAGTTTTAGAGAGAGAACCTGAAAACCTCTAGGGCATGGAAAACTATATTTGAAACTTTAACTTATAAAACTATGCCAAACATCAATTTTTTGCAAAATTTCTACTTAAAACTTATTCTTGCACCCTCTTGGATAGGCAACTTGCCTTACTCATTTATCATTTATTCTCAACATGGCAGAACTCTATGGACATTGATTTGATTCATATGAAAGTGATAACATAACTGTAAGATATTTGGACTGGAATGACTTTAGAATCCATTAATTAAAAAGGGTAAATGACTTGCAGAGTGCACTATGCACTCAATGGATTCTAAAGCCCCGAAATTAAAAAAGGGTTCCTGCTCGTGTGTAAAATTCTGGTTCCCTTAGCCAATCTATAAGAATCCATTAATTAAAAAGGGGAAATGACTTGTAGAGTGCACTCTGCACTGAATGGATTCCAAAGTCCCGAAATAAAAAAAGGCGTCCTCCTCAAGTGTAAACTTCTGGTTCCCTCAGGAAATCTATAAAGACTATTTAGAACTTGTGTTACAAGCATTTACAGATAAAAAGTTTTCGGCGTGTGTCAAAATGCTGGTTGACGTAAGGAATTTAAGAAAACTCCATGAAACACTTTGACCTTTTTTTTTCTGTAGCTTGTTATTTTATTTTATTCCTATTAAGAAAATCTGCAAAAGCTTACTACATATGCAATTCCCCTTGTGCCTTTAAATAACTATGCACCCAGAGAATACAGGGGCACTCCATTAGTCTGGTGTCTACGTGCATATAGTTATGTGAATTATAGAAGGTTCACTAAATCTAAAAGATGTATTCCATGCATTGAACATAGACATTCATCTGCTTACAAATTGGATAAAGGTAAGCAACTCTAACATCTTTGCTCTCTTGGTTCTATTTTTAATACCACCAGTGATTTTTAAGTTTAGTTTTTCATAATGAACATTTTTCAATTTTAATGCCTAGCAACCAAAGTGACATTGATATAGTTTCTTCTCGTAGCAAATGTTGGGATTAATTTTAGAAAAGTGCTTCTCGCCCCTTTCTTTCAAACAAATTTTAATCCTTTATCCATTTTGGTTTCCTTAATTACAATTGTTTCTTGATTGCAGAATTCTATATTTTCCATTTCTTAGCTGCCTGTAATCTCTAGAATATTCTGGATTTTTACTATTAAAGTGTAAATTCCACCTTAAGAACCAAGTATATTCTAGATTTTAATTGTTGCTTTTATCAAGCCCTTATAGGTATAAGGGATTGGGTAAAAAGTTGAGGTAAATGTGGCAAAAGTTGTTTTCTGAGAAACAACTACATTGAGAATTTTGAAAGAGTGGTTCTATGTAAAAGCCTCCCTTGGGTAAGTAGCTGGGGGTAATTGTTGCAAAAGCTGTTTTCTGAGAATCAACAATATTGGGAATTATGAAAGTGGTTCCATGTAAAAACAAACCCATCTTGTAGTTTTGAGACACTACCCTATTATTTGGTTTGTAAGAGATACCAGTATTTGTAAATTAGAATTTAGCTGAAGTCGTTTAACAGTTGCCTTGGTATGAGCTAATTTTGACAGAAATTCTGGGAAAAAAACATGTTTAAAAAGTTGAAGTTGATTATGTTAGGTTCATTTATCACATACTCCAATTGCACTACTATTCTAAAGATATTATAACTCGAGGAAGTTGAACATTTGAGTAGAATTCTTAGTGTTGTTCAGCAATAAGTAGAAGATATCTAAACGAATGATAAAAGTAAAGTCCTGAACAGTAACCAGCATTGAAAAGCAACACAACTAATAAACCAGTGGATCACGAAGAAGACAAGCAGAGAAGCGCGGTGGGCTGAATAGACAATGGAATGAGCAGTGGTTTACCAAAGGACTCTAGGGGAGAACACCTTACGGCATAAAAAATACCATGCAAGCATAAATGGGAATACTATTCGGTCAGATACTCCTTTTTCAGGATGGAAAGAAAGGGCAAAATAGGGCTGATAAAGAGATGACCAGTCCAATTTTTGGACCATGCGCCTACAAACGATGTCTAAAGTCAGAAGTGAAAAGGTCTAAATTAAATTCATTCATTCTTCCTAAGAAAGGTTAATAGCAATGGTATACTAACCCCATTCGATCTAATAAGTTCTGGTAGTAGTTCCTAGGGCAGTTCTGAGGATTCCTAGGTGGGCATACCCATATTAAAAAAATAGGAACATCAAGAAAAGTGTAGCTCAAAACGTTTTTCTTCTTCTAATGATGATGGTGGTGGAATCCTGCCCATAAGGATAATATTATAAAATATTGCTCACTCATTGGGCACACAAAATATAGAATTGGTTTGCTTAGTGATAACTCAATGGCCAACTCACAAGTGCCCAACGAGTCAAATCACAGACTTGATGCTAGTTAGCAATAGGAACTCAAATCATTTTACTTTTTTTTTCCCATTATGATGGTGGAATCCCACCCCTTCTAGAGAACATTTCAATATTTCTCACTCCTAGGGAAATGAAACTACATAATCAAGTTGCATAGATATAAACACCTACTCGAAGAGTAAACTCACAAGTTGCTACAAACTTTTACTTAAATTGTAAATGTACATCACCAAATTTCATTAATCTTACCAAAAGTAGCACAAACCTTAAATCACTAAATACACTTGTAACTTATCTTAACCTAAAAACTAAAACACTTCCTAAAACATGTCCAAATGTCAATACCTCCCCTTTCAAAATAACAATACAACCTAAATGATATCTTAATAATGTCAATACCTCCCCTTCCAAAATAGCAATACAACTTAATGTTATCTTAATAATTTAATACATTACCAAAAGAGATCATAAACATGCTTAAGCTCATTCCAAATTAACAAAGAACCTCAAGTTCGATTGTTCAAGTATATTGAGAAATTAACCAATACAATAAATATATTGAAAAAGCTACACCTAGACCATGTAAAATTTAAAAGAATAGTATTTTTATGTCACTCTCCATTGCCCCAAAAATTGATTTTAAATTATTTCCACTTTCCCAATGTATGATAACTTAAAAATTTACAATTACCAACCTAGGAATTCAAAAAAAGGCCCAATGTAAAGTGAATTAAAAAGTTACAATTACCCACATAAGAATTTTAAAAAGATGATTTTACAAATGACTTGTGATGTTACAATTACCAAAGTCGAGAATTACAATTACCAAAGAGATGTTACAATTACTTTGTCTGCAAATTTCTTTAATCCCAACCAACCAACATAGCAACACAACCATTTGAGAGCCCTCCTCAACACATAAGGTAACATCACTCATAATGAGCGAGTAATCCGAGGACCTTAGAATTAATGAGGAAAGAAACTCTGGGCATGTGATGGAGCTATAAGAAAATAGTGTCTAGGATATTTCCTATCTATTTTACATGCAAACAACCAAGTAGAGCTAGAAACCCACATAGTGTTAGTTCACCGTTAGGCTAAACTTTACCCAAATTATCTATATTTCCAACTACCCTTTCTAAGTTTTGGGCAGAAACACTTATTTGGCTTCGCTTTTTGTTATTTTTTGTTATTGGAGAAGAGATGGAATCTACCTCTTGTGTTGTAGAATGCATTGGAGTCCCCAACTATGGCAACTCATTGGTTGTCGGTTTCCCTGTGCCTTAATTGCTATTAGGATTTACTTGAAGATAGGCATGAATTCCCCAAATTCCACATGAAAATGCCGTGTCATCTTAACTCAAGAAGGAGAAAAAGGAAGCAAATTTTCGCAGAATATACCCTGTCGTTTTAACTCCACTTAGAACACATGCATATAAGAACACATGCATACAAGACATTCAAGAAACTCAAAACTCATTCTTCACTGAGGGTTTTACAAATTCTTCATCTGTATCACTACAGATTGTACAATCGATGCTTTCCACTCTCACTAACAATTGTTCATTATCTTATAAGTATGAGGAGATGAGGAGAGCAATTTTTTCTCAGCAACTTATTGGTCATTGAGAATCTGTCCATAACAACAATAATTTGACTCCTATAAAGGACCTAATCTCTTCAGCAAAACAGTGGGTTTCTCTATGAGTGCAATGCCAAAATCTATACAAATTTCCGAATAACAAAAAACTCGGGCTGGGTGATCATGTCTGGACTCAAAAGAGGGTTGGAATCCTTCAAATGTTCTAAAAGAGTGGAGAAGATAAAACCAGGCATTGACATAAATGTGAACTTTAAAGGACATCTGGGCACTGTTTATTCTTACCTCCAAACAACTATATATCAAACTTCAAATTTAGAGTTACTCTTACCTACAAGGCTACAAATTTAATCATTATATGGTTTCAATTAAAGAATTAGAAACTTGTATCATTTTTCCTGCAGGAATGGGTTGCTGATCCACTATATTCAACAACGCTTATGGAAGTAAATGAAGCTAGCTATATCCCACACTTACCTAGGATACTTCGGACCCATTTTCAAGTTATTTTCTTTAAAACATTATTTTGAGTGGAGAATTGATGGTTTACAAGTCCAGTCAAACAATAGCATCCACCGAACAAATTCCCATGAATTCCACTCCAGGTCTTTACTCAACTCATTTACATTTCTTGAATAGGATATAGAGAATTTTCACGTTGTAGAAATGAATCTCATAAAACATATGATCCTGAATGCATGATAAGAAAACTATTGAGTTCTTGTTCCCTGATATCATTTTTGAACTAAAGGACAAGCCCAAGATGCTGCGATCACAAAAAAGTTCATTTAGATTGATATCCAAAGCAAAGGAGATGGTTGTTATAAAAATATTAGACAATGTTTCTTTGCTACTATCCTAAAGCTGCCTCCAAAGGTATTGGAACTCAAACGATTTGAATTTGTCTAGCCTTAATGCTCAATGCAATCTTATAAACTTAAACGATTTTTGGGAAATTTTATCCTTGGAATTCTCAATTTTAGTCGTTAATTTCTAGTTTGTTCATTTATAAAATCCACTTTCATTCCCTATTTGTAGGCTGCTTATACATGGCTTTGTTCGGGCTTGCTAAAACTTGATTTTGTGGCTTTTTTGTCTTTCTAATATTCCTAAATTGGGAACTTATTTACTCTAATAAACCCCCCGAAAATTACATAAAAATAGAATTCAGCAAGAATTTTAATGAAAACAGTTACCATAGACATAAATATCACATTCACCAATCCATTTACAGGCTCGAATGGGGAGGTTATTGATCATGCTTACGATAGCCTGTTCTTGCGAGATGGTTGATTGAGCAAAAGTAGAGTCCCTAGCATAACATTATTCCTTACAGTAAACCAGTTATAGTTCTGCGTTATCTTAGCTGGCCCAACTCCCCTGCTGCTGTTGAGGACCTCTTCTCTTCAATTATAGCTCTACTGCGCAAAAATCTACCCCTAAGTAAGGACTGCAAAGAAGAACAAATGCTATTCTTAGTAATATTGAAACAATATCACTTCTTAGTAATAACAAATGTAGAAATGACATGTGTTAGTTCCTAAACATAAATATTAAGACCCTTCTAAATGCAAAATAAGCTACTCACACTTAATAGCTGCACATACAAGACATTAGTTCCATCCTAGAGCATAGACCGGCTGCTGCCAATGTCATGACTTGTAATTTCAAACCAAACTAAATTTTTACGTGATTTTCTCTATAAAAAAGGTCATCATCGGGGTGCAACAATGCATTTGTTTACTGCCAAACAAGACCACTAGTGGTTTTCTATTTAACCAGCAAGTGACAAAATGGTGCAACTTCTTTTAAATTCAAATTACTACAGAACATAAGAGTGTGAAAAGGAATTTTAATTGAACAAATGGATACATATCATAAATTCATACTCTCCAACAGTGGAGATGTTGTAGATATCATCATGCTATTCGAAAACACAGATCTTCCTAATCAGATAAATGGTCACATTTAACAGTCTCAAATAGTGGAGATGTTGAGATCTCATCATGCTAACCCAAAACACAGATATTCCTTCCTCCTTTTTTGTCGCGGCCTAGCTCTATGTCAAAATCACTTAATCTAAGAGTAAATACTATTGAAACTCGAAAGCCTCAATAACTTGAGGTTGATTCTTGATATAATATGCCCTCAAGTATTACGCTGTTAATAAAAGAAATCCGACTGCTCCAGTTTCACATGCATAAAATTGTAATGGGTGTGCTAAGCTTCCCAGTAGAAGAAAGGATTACAAGACTGTATAGATGTAATAAATATTCAAGAATATGAGAGCATGTTAGACCAAAAAGGAATACACAAATATCCCATCAAGAGAGCAGTTTACACTGAAATGAAATAGAATAGAGATGAAAAGCCCGAATAGAAAGACAAAAGAGGATAGCTAAAACAAAATCCCCTATAATCCAGGGCTTAAAGATCATAAAAACACAAGGGTTAACTAAGATTAGGCTTATGTTTTGAGGGTTTCTTCGAGTCTTGGTTCGGCTTTGAATCCAACAAGATTTTGACAGAAAGAACTTGCTGAATTGCTTGTGATTTATTCCAGAAAGGTCAACGCATTCCTATTTTGGTTGAAAAAGAAATATCAGAATGTGTGTGTGTGTTTGCAGAGTAAGTAGATTGAGCGAAAGCAGTGGAGTAAATGAGTATGAGGAATATTGCGTACAAACCCTTCTCTTTCAAGTAGCAACGGAAATATTCTCTCATAAGTTGGACGATATCCTCATCTGTCAGCTCTTCACTTCCATTAAAAGAATCGGGAAGAAGATATGACAACACCCAGACAAGCCTACAATATTGACACTAACAACAAATTTGCAATAGAAATGAAATTGCACAGAATGAAAAACAAAGTACCTGTGTTTTTTTAGTTCTTTGGCCCTTTGAATCAGAATTCCTACAACTAGAAACAATGCAACTTCTCTGTCCAAACCCACGCAAACTAAATGTGACCAGTAAACGCCATTTATGCAGTAGGGAGGGGCGGTTTCCATGACAAGATGTTCAACCACCTCCTCCATGAATAGCAATCTATCTAATAAATTTAGAATAAATGCCAAACTGAGAAAAAAACACTGCTCTTTCATAGGACGGGCTCTCCAGATATCGCCCACGGCACTCCAGAATCGTCGGACAACTGCGGTTCTGACAAACTCAACAATCACGGGAAAGCCCATGAACAATGCTCATCCGTAAACACTAAAACTTGCAGGAGAAATGGGAGGATAGAGCAGGGAAGCGACTGGAAACCTTTACCTCCAAAACATCCATAAAACTTGAAAACACGTGGAGGACCAGCGGATCACAAAGGAGACACGCGGGGATGGGGGTTAAGTGCCAGGACCATCGGATCGCGAAGAGGACACACGGATAACCACCGGATCGCGAAGAGGACATGCGGAGGAGCACGATTGGTCGAATAGATGATGAAATGAACAGTGTTTTTTCGAACATTTTCGGAGAAAAATGCCTTACGACGTAATTATTTACTGATAATACACTCGAGGAATAAATGGATAACTGAGAAAGGATCTCATTGGGATGAATATGGGGTGATGGTATAATTCAAGTTCCTTTTAATGTGGACATATGAAAGGAGAGAAACACTTGCTTTCTTTGCAATAAAAGACCAAAACTTTCACAAACAATTTCCCCATATTGGACATTCTGAGCAAACCACCTGGCAATGTCTTCTTAACTATTTAGTGTTTAACTGCACTATCCTGGAAAGTCCACAAACTCCAAATTAATAAGGCCAAATGCCCAAAAATATTGTGCTGGGCAAAATATCATAGATGTGAATAGTGTTGTCACTGTTCAGAAATACATGAATATACTTCACCAATAGGCCATAAATTATGAATTCAAAGCAATATGAGTCTATGCAAAACCCTTCCCCCCTCCATGGTGGCAATAAATTATGAATTCAAAGTAATATGAATCTATGCAAAACCCCGCCCCTCCATGGTGGCAATAAATTATGAATTCAAAGCAATATGAATCTATGCAAAACCCCGCCCCTCCATAGTGGTAAATTGGTAATAATTCATGGGAATATCATTTTTCAGTTGCAAAGCAACCAACAGATTTTATGGTAAATAAAACTTTTACTCAGTTTTTACATGTGAAGTGTAAATTATTTTGACTTTTTTTGGCCATTACATGCTTAATCAAGTAGTGTCCAATAGATGATTGTTTCAAACATGTATAATTTTGTTGGGGATTCTGGCTTAGAAACATTGTTGTTTGGAACTGCAAATCAAATATCATTTTGATGAGAATAAGCATCTATGAGAGGATGTCAAAGCTTCAAAACATTAATTTTTAAACTATAATCTCAAAAAAATAAAAAATTGAACATTATGTAGTAACTTGAACATTCTTGAATTTGGCACAATTTACTTGCAATAATTTGCATTGCACTGACTGATGCCAAAGACCGTAATTAACACCCCTGAGATTTTACAAATACAGAATACTTAGTTAGCTTATAAAGATACTGAAACGCACATGAAGTTCTTGCATTGCTGACACTCGGTTTTTTTTGCAGTAGGTGAAAGAGAATCAAGAAAACCAAATTGTTGTCTAGCAAGGAGACCCCTAAGAATTTACAAATACAGAATACTTAGTTAGCTTATAAAGATACTGAAACGCACTTGAAGTTCTTGCATTGTTGACACTCGGTTTTTTACAGTAGGTGAAAGAGAATCAAGAAAACCAGATTGTTGTCTGGCAAGGTGTTGCAGCTTATCCTACAGCACAGACAACAATACGTTGTGAATTGAAAATTTAGGTACAAACTACAAACATGTAAGCTCTACTTATTAATATTTGCACAACTATATTGACAAGACAAGCCGTTAGAGTAGTTTTATATACCTCCAAAGCATTGACCAAACCAGCACGGTCCTCAACACTTAGAGCTGACAACACAAATGTAAGCTAGTAAGAAAATATTATGGAAAGTTGACATGCCAAGAAAAAAATTGTGCAGAAACCAAAATTGTTTCTACAATATGTACAAGAAAACAATGCATTGATCTAAAAATGTACTAACAATTTTCTTTCCATGGCATTTTTCATAGAACAAGAAATAAATTAGAAAACTTTAATATCATATACAAAGAAAGTACAATGTGCTAGTGTAGAGCATATATTGACAGCATAAATGTAGTAAAAAATAGAGAAAGCATGTCCTCTCTTTCATTAAGAAGCCATGTTCAAGCCCACATGAAAGGGAAGCACAGTACAGGACAAAATACATCCAAAATTCAGAGCTGTTATTTAAGAAAATAATAGGGAGCACTTCCACACAGGTAAGTATGTTTTCTGTCCGTGCTTCGAGAAACACCCCAGTGGGCAGGTTGTTGGGCACACAAGCATAAATGGGTAGGCAGGTGGACACACAAGCAGATATATTGAGGGCTTAATGCCATAGCATAAACTTCAGCTGGCTTGAGAGAGAGAGTTGAGTGGTAACTACTTAGCTAAAATCACCAGGGAAATACCCCAGTTCCGTCCTATCCAAGACGTGTTCCAATTAAGTAAGATGGACCACCAAAAGAATGAAACCCATGGCAGACAGATTAATAATCCATCGACCTCACCGATGAGCCAAGGTCATGTTGGCCGATATCTGTTTGAATTTATTAGTGTAGCAAAGCATATAAAGTGATTTGTCCGGGATATTTCAAACGACACAGAGACATGCTTAACCAGATATGACATTGTGATAGCAGCCTGCAAAAATACAAGAAAAATATATCACGATGCACAAACATGTACAAGGAGACCTGCTACATATACATGAAGCCTTGAAATTGGGTCATTTGGGATATTTCAAACAACACACACATGTTGAACCAGCCATACTCCCGTGACAACATGCTGTATAAAAAGACCTCGAAACAGAAACGTGTTACTACAAGTTCGTGAAACATTGATATCGTGCACAATATACAAATAGGTCAAGGTTGTTTCATGAACCTAATAGAATCTCTGTACATATTTCTAAAAGTACCACTCTCTAACCAAAGCCAAACTTGATTTCACCTGCATTTAAATGCGAAGATGCCAGAGAGCCTAAGTTGCATCTCTAACATACCAGTGACCGTATTAAACCCTTGACAATTAAAGCAAACTACCCACAACAAAGGCGTCGTTGATTAAGCGATGTAATTTCTTTATTATTTAAAAAACTTATCTGTAAAACATGCTAAGGGTTTGAAACCGTTTAACAAAGAAAAAATCCACTACAAAAATAAACTAATAGATGAAAGAGCCCCCCCAGAATACAGAAGATCATGCAGAAAGTTACAGTTTTGACTCGTATCAAAGCAATGAACTCCATAGATATGTTGTTTCCATTCAACGGTTATCTGAAACCCTCAAAACTAACGCTAGATAGACTTCACGATTGAATACTAATAAGGAGCAAAATACAAATAAAGCACAGGGGCTTTAAAAATAGCTTCAAAGACACAGAAAACACCACTTGAAAATCATGAAAACATGGTCTATGAGTAATTCTATATGCAGGGCTTACTTGCGGCAGCATTGGGCAGGGCAGAACCAAGATCGCCCATGTTGTAGGGAGAAAGTTCTTCTTCAGAGCCTCCTTGCTTGCTCATTCTGGCCATTCTTCTTTCTTCTAAGAAGCTACAAGATTTGAACCTGCAACGTAGAAGTGAAATCCAAAGAAAGACCGATAGTTGAAACTTCAAAACCCTCAAAGGGTTTCACAGCAACAGATTTATCGGATCAGTTTTGATTCGACGGCCTCCACCTCAAGAGTCGTGCCTATTTTGCGCATACCCACTGCTTTGTCGATGTCGGATCCCTCTCTAAACTGGGGAACTCAGTCACCAATAGAGATGACTCTAGGCATAGGAAGGCAATTCCACTAGGTAGGATGAAATCATTGACAACTATAATAAAACACTTTCCCAGATCGGGTTCCTACAAGCCATGCAAGGGCCAAAAATCATGGCCCTGAAGGAGGCTTCAATGTGACACTGTAGAAACAATTTCTGCTGGAGAAAACATTCTTCCCTGTTGCTCTTTCCAGCCAGCAGGTCCTCCTTATCGAAACCCTCGTCTTTAACTAGAAACACTAGCCAAGATGTTTGATTAAAATGAGGCTCTGATCACGCGCAATTGATAGGTTTGCAAGTTTTAAAAATCTTGAAATCAAATTGGAAAGAAAAATCCCAAAAATGAGCAACTACTTACCGACTATTTATCAATTCGCCTTAAAGGGGAATAGTGTTGATATTTGCGAAATCCTTCTGAGGAAAACCCCAACAACTGAAACCCCAAATATCACCCACGGCAATCCAGAATCACCGGACAACTGCAGTTCTGACAAACTCAACAGTAATGGCAAATCCCATGAACAATGCTTAGCAAAGAGGTGGAAAAGACGCCAACACTGAAACTTGCAGGAAAAATGGGAGGACAGAGCAGGGCAACGACTAGAAACCTTTACCTCCAAAGGTTTTACACCAACTCAACTTGAAAACACGTGGAGGACCAGCGGATCATGAATCAGACACGCGAGGATGGGGGTTAAGTGCCAGGATCACCGGATCGCAAAGAGGACACGTGGAGAACCACCGAATCACGAAGAGGACACGTGAAGGAGCATGGTTGGTCAAATAGACGATGAAATGAACAGTGTTTTTCCGAACATGTTCGGAGAAAAACGCCTTACAGCATAAAAATGCAACACATGTATAGTTAAAATTCATACTAAAGTGCAATACATGTATAGTTAAAATTCATTTCATGATAATATAAAAAATTCATTTCATGATAATATCAAATATTTTTAGAGGAAGTAAGTCTAGAAATCATAGTACCGTGGAGCTTAAAGTGATCAGTGGCATGCAGGCTTGGTAATTTAGATTGTTTTTATTTTTTAAACGTATTTGGCAAAGTTCCTTCATTGAGATTACTTGCTCTTAATTTTCTAAAGATGAGAAAGGAATCACCGATAATTAGAACTTGTTTAAAATTAAGCGACTAAAGAAGAATGTAGTCATAAATATGGGCGTATAGCACAACTTGATTATTCCTTGTTATTCCAAGTCCCAAATAATAAATTGCTTCCATTTGTCCATTATGGCCATCAAGAACCACCCCCAACTCTTTCCACCCGCACTTGTTATATTATTATTATGAGTAATATAATTCATATTAAAATTTAAATGTATTCCTTAAATTACTATGAAATATATGGGTGACCAAAATTGAACCCTTCTTAGCCCTTCTAAGGGGTTCAAACCATTCCTAGAAAGTATAATAAAAAAACACCTTTAAAAAAAACATATAAATTCTGAAATTACTTATCATTTATGAAGGCTGACAAATATTATAAAATTTCAAAAGAAGGACCTCATAATTTCAATAACCCATCAATGTCCTCATTGTTAATGTTTTGTTGCTCAATGAGCATTATACCTTTAGTATTCTATGAGGGAAAATGTTAATCATGAGGAAGATTTAGGGTTCAACACTCAATACTTTCTTTTGACATCTAAAGTTTAAGATCGTGTTTATTTTTGTTTTCTCTCATTTGTTTCCTAATACATTGTACCCTTCTGCAACATTAAATCCATCACATATCTCATGCCTAGATACTCCTCCCATTGTAAGGACATATGCACCATTTTAAGCGTCACTTATGAGATCTTCACAAAGGAGCTTGGACACCATGTCTTTATGAATCCCCACTTGAATTCATGTGTTATAACCATTATTTATCCTTGTCAATATGAGAGTTTAGGCACTCGCACGAAGTTGGTTCCACTTTTTAGTGCCACTTAAGAAATTAGAAACACACTTCCAAAGTGCAAATCAAGAATGCATATGTGTTATTGATGGTATGTTCGAAATAACGCAAGCCCAAACACAAGGCTAAGGTTTGTAAGGAAGTATCGCATATGTGATATTTAACATTTACAAAATGCATATGTGATATATCGCATATCCAATATATATCGCAAGTGCGATATATCGCATATGTGATATATCGAATATGCGACTAAAAAAACAAAACAGAGGATGCAGGCCTCAAATTTATCATTTGCATAGTCGAGGATCGAGAGAGCGAAAAACCACATGGGCGAAATAACGCAGAGGCGATTTCTATTTTAGCTTTTGGAGGTCGAGTTCGAGGTCGATTTGGAGGTGAATTAGCTCCAATGGCAGGTAAATTGTCTTATCCATTTCATTTAGTCTTCAATTCTTTATTTTTTTCCATAATTTCATAGTTTTTATAATATTTTAAACAAATTTAATAAAAAAAATTGAATGAAATCAAAGAATGATTAAGTAAAACAATTTGTATTTTTTTGTTTAAATCTTAACAGATAACAAAAATGAACAAGACAATGTGGAAAACCCACCACAACCTAACCCACAAGACAATGTCGAAAACTCACCACAACCTAACCCACAACCTAACCCAAACATGAACCCAAACCCAAACCTGGAGGGGGAACAAGATCGAAACTCATAGATTATTGCGTGTTTGGCATCATTGAGGCACCTTAGCTCATATATTAGAGGGGGGGATCATTTGAGAGAGTCTTTAGCCAATGCATTGGACACAATAACAAACAAAATTTCTGATGCCCAAGGAGCTTTGTACAACATTAGCTCGTACAGAGAATCCAGGAGGCAATACTACTCTGATGGATTGAGTTGTAAAGACATCAAAGCCCTTAAAATTACAAAAGACCAACTATTTTCATTATTCCGGGACCCTAGCACCAGATTGGTTCCACCCACCAGTTGAGCACACATTTCTATAGACTGGTGTGTTGAACCAAATATAAAGGCCAATTGGATGGATCGTCGGTATATGGTCTTCGATGAAGACCCTCATGGGAATAGGGACATCCCATTTTATTTCCTTAGGACGTTGTATGCAGAATTCATCCTAGGGAAACATGTTAACTACTTTGATATCTTAGGCTTCCAGGGTGTTGGTCATGGGATGCCCCAAGATAGGGAAGGGGCTAGGATGGATCCTAACCATGTGCCACGCCCTCCACACACACCAAAACCCTCTCAGCTATATCCTCCTGTGGGTCCTGTGATTGAGGATACACAGGGGGCATTATTTGACTTGACAGATACATTGCTTCAGCATGGGACTGATGTCCAAGGCAATGTAGACCAAGGGGTTGGCACTTCTAAGGCAAGCCCATCTACAGATCACACAGGAGATGCAGAGCATTCAGAGCGTCATGTTACTCCACACCCTTGAACATCGTGTGGAGGCATATGCTATGGCCCTGCTTCAGACTTTCGAGACGATGGATTACTTCACTTTGTAAGTAAAACTCATTATTTTCATATTATATTTTGTTTCATATCAAAATTTTCAATTGTTTCGCAATTTATTTCTATTTAATTATCTAACAAATTATGTTAACAAATATACAGCTAGTGTCCCATGGCACACCAGAGTCACATAGTCCGCCGATCAATGTTGAGAACATTGATGCGGCTGTCAATATTGCATATGGGTTTGGTTCTTCACCAATAGGGGTAAGAACTATACTTGTTAATTTGTCAACTTTATTTACATATTTATACTATAGATTGTAACATTCAATACATCCTAATTTTGATACAACATGTTTTATGCAAGGTGATCAGGATGAGTATATTGAATCTCAGCCTATTCCCTCTCATGCAGAGGTAGATTCCCAAACACAGGTATTATTTTAAATATGCTTTTAATTATGTTTCGCTTTCTTTGGAAAAATCATTTTTCGTCCATCGTGTATCTGTCGTGTTTTCTTTGTATTATCTGACATTGAAATATGTTACAACATGTAGGGAACCATTGAGCCATTGGTGCTTGAAGAGCACCAATGCGAGGTTGTCGCTGACCCATCTCTTCCCCCCTGCCAGGTACATGTATGTTTCGCTTTCTTTGAAAACATCATTTTTCGTCCATGTAATATATATGTCTAAGATTCTTTTTATTATCTGAATTTGACATATGTTATTTTATGCAGGATTCTATTGAGGCACCGATGCTTGAAGAGCACCAGATTGATGACACACCTATCAGAAGCCAGCAAGTACGTTTATATTTCGCTTTCTTTGAAAACATCATTTTTCGTCCATGTAGTATATATGTCTAAGATTCTTTTTATTATCTGAATTTGACATATGTTATTTTATGCAGGATTCTATTGAGGCACCGGTGCTTGAAGAGCACCAGATTGATGACCCACCTATCACGAGCCAGCAGGTACGTTTATGTATCACTTTCTTTTAATTGTGATTTTAATGATTCAACATGTACTTTTTTAATTTTTTGAAATTGTCTAATTGTATCTTTATCCTTTTGTACGTAGGAACGTGAGTTAGAAGAATATGTCCAAAAAGTGAGCTTATTCTCTAGTACAAGTAGAAGTCATTTTTTATCGTTCCTACTTAATCAATCCACTGGTTACACACCTCCTTTGACAAGGCCACAGGTAAGTTTATGTATCGCTTTCATTGTACATTTATGTATGGATTTCCCTGATTTGGTGCTTTCTCTTTGTACGTTTTTGTAGGTTTATGTACCGCTTTGACATATGTTACTTTATGCAGGAACCTATTGAGACAGTGGTGCTTGAAGAGCACCAAAGCGAGGTTGTTGTCAACCCACCTCTTCCCCCCATCCAAGTACATGTATGTTTCTCTTACTTTGGTAACATCATTTTCCGTCCATGTAGTATATATGTCTCTGATTCACTATTTTATCTGAAATTGACATATATGTTACTTTATGCAGGACCCTAGTGAGGCACCGGTGTGTGAAGAGCACCAAATCTGTGACCAACCTTTGACAAGCCATCAGGTATGTTTATGTATCGCTTTCTATGTATGTTTGTGTATCACTTTCTCTAATTTGGTGATTGAAGAGACCCAAACTGGTGACCCACCCTTCCCCCCCAAGGTACATGTATATTTGTTGAAATTGGCATATACATATTTTTTATTGCAACTTGATAGTGAGCAAGTGGTGCTTGAAGAGCACCCAATCAGGGTCGTTGTTAGTGAGGCACCACGACCCACCATTACTTACTCACGTACAGTAAGTAAAAATGTTATTTTGGTTTTGGAATTTGAACAAATGTACATAGAATTTTTAAAGGTTGGTAAATTAACTTACAAAATTTGGTTTTTATGTAGTCTCCACTGATGCGACCTATCCCTCTTGTTCAGCGATGGGGATCACCAGTGAGCAGTCAGAAAAGAAAGATAGACTTCTCTGAAGACATTGCCAGTGGTAGCAAAATGAGGGATAACTAGAATAAATGTATAGGGGGGATACATAGATGTAATTTTTTGTTCATATACACACAGATGTACTTTTTGAGATCCACTATTTTGTATTATGGCCATGTGGAATGACAATTTTTGTAACATTATTTCTATAAATATATAAAATAAAGCAAGGTTCAAATTTATACAGATATGGTTGACTTGATCTTGGAACATGATATGTGTGGTTCACCTATGTGATATAATGATATGTGTGGTTCACATGTGTGCTAACTTATGCATTTCCAATACTTAAAGGAAGAATTTACGACTCATCAACTTTTTAACATTATGGCTATCCTCAACATTTTAACATCATAACCATACCATACACTAACTAAATTACATACACTAACAATCATAACACTATGTCATGTATGGATGTGTAATATATACCATATCATACCCTACAATACCCTATGATACTAACATCATACAATTCTAACATACAATAACATACCCTACAATACCCTATGACACTAACATCATACCATACTAACATACAATAACATACCCTACATTACCCTATGACACTAACATCATACCATACTAACAGACAATAACATACCATAACATAACATACTAACAATATACCATAACACAAAGTCATGCATGCATGTGTAATATATACCATATCATACCCTACAATACCCTATGATACTAACATCATACCATACTAACATACATCATACCCTACAATACTAACTTCATACCCTACAAACCCTAAATTGGTTGAAGTAAACCCTAGTTCCATCTCATTATTTGTCAACCCTAGTGATAGCATGCAAATTGTGGTCCTCATGAAAGCCTAGTTGGTTTCCAATTTGTACATGGCCATGTGTTTCTAGTTCCCTCTCTTAACTTGCAAATTGCTCACTAAACCCTAGTTCCATCTCATACCTTGTCAACCCTAGTTGGAGCATGCAAATTGGTGTTCATGAAAGCCTAATTGGTGCATGCAAGTATTGGTGATCATGTTAAGAGTGGGAACTGAGTTCCCACTCTTAACTTGAAAATTTCTCACTAAACCCTAGTTCCATCTCAGACCTTGTCAACCCTAGTTGGAGCATGCAAATTGGTGTTCATGAAAGCCTAGTTGGTGCATGCAAGTATTGGTGATCATGTGTTTCTAGTTCCCTCTCATAACTTGCATGATTGCTCACTAAACCCTAGTTCCATCTCATACCTTGTCAACCCTAGTTGGAGCATGCAAATTGGTGTTCATGAAAGCCTAGTTGGTGCATGCAAGTATTGGTGATCATGTGTTTCTAGTTCCCTCTCCTAACTTGCAAATTGTTCGCTAAACCCTAGTTCCATCTCATACCTTGTCAACCCTAGTTGGTGCATGCAAATTGGTGTTCATGAAAGCCTAGTTGGTGCATGTCAGTATTGGTGATCATGTAAGCCTAGTTGGTTTCCGATTTGTACATGGAAATGTAATTAAATGTATATTAAACTAAAAACATCAAGAAATGTAAATTTCAACAACTCGAGAGCTCGTTATTTTCCGAACTCTATTTGGTGGTGTCTAAAGACACCATTCTTGGCGCCTCCAATGTGCCGTAGATGGTGTTTGTATCCTAGGCAGACGAAAGGCTAGAAATTATAACATCATAAGAAAGAAAAGAGAACCGAATGAAAATGTTCAAACATGATTTATAGATAACTCACCTGAGGTTGTACGATCGTGTTTATAGTGTCCAGTATCCTTTGAATAATATTATGTCTATGAATGGTATCTGTCAATCACAGGTTTATTACATTTGGAATAAAGTAAGGCTAAATAATTGAAATTGTGCCTCAGAATTCACTTTAAAGGTTAAATAATGCACCTGACAATGCACTCATACAAGTAGGCCATCCAGATCATCTCTAGTGCCGATGGTGTCCATAAATCTTTCGTGCTCTATATGAGGTAGCAAGTATCGTACATGTGACCTATTTTTGTGACCAAGTGTACGTAGCTTGATGTTTATACCAACTTGTAGGTTGGTGAACTAGTATACAATAGCTCCTGGTCTATAATCCTGATATACATACCCACCCTTCCTTTTTTGTTGTGCTGCAAGTGTCAAGTACTCCCCTTTTATAACCATCAAGCTGGTTGGGAATTCAATATTTTCATCATTTGTAACAGATTCGAGAATGGTTTGTTTCCCCTCTAAGCAACGTGCCAACCAATAGTCAGAACCCTAATCATTATTTTTTGGGGCAACCACTGCATATATCTGACCTGTGAAAGGAAATAGGTTGAGTTAACAATACTTTTTGTAAATAAGGTCTTGCATTTCTAATTTATACATAAATTAAATTCTACATAGGTCGAGTAAACTATACATAAATGCATTTTCTTATTTAGGTACTGCTCATGTACCTGCTTGTATGAGATCCGATATGCGATCATAGTCTATAGAAATATGTGTCTAATCATCTTCCAAATGGTCTATTTCATTAACCATGTTGAAATTGATGCCAAGTGTCACTCGATCCCATGTATCAACGGTATCCCTATCCTCACAATCATCCCATTCACCGATGCTATACGAACTGCAAAAGAAACCCTTCAATCTTGTCCAAATTTGTAGGGCCGAGTTTTCTGAGCTTCTAATTGAATGAAAATGTTGAGTTCCACGCACTGTGTTCACCTGATGTGTTTGTGATCAGTCCACATTTGTCACCTTCCAGAATATTCTTCACACTAAGTGTTTCCTTGTTGCTTGTTCTCCCATGACAAATGCACACCATTCGACTATAGATGCAGCGTCTCGAAGGCAAGCACCTGTAAACTTCATCTCTTCCCTTCGAAGGGAAGTTTTAATGCATGCACCAGCACCATCATGCTCTCCTTTTCCATGACCAGTTTCAAAGTAGTTCCATACATGTGGCACCTTGTATTTTATGTGCAACAAACACAACCATTCAAATACACGTGCATTCTTGAACTGTCCAGCACAACCATTTGACCAAATGAAATGACGATAAAATGGTATATCCATAGCTATCACTTGATCATAGAATAATTTAAAGCAATGTTGCATGTAATGGATTTCATGGGTCCGGTCATCACTTATGTAGAAGTGACTTTCTTTTAGTATCACACGTTTCTCTTCATTGCTATCTTGCCCATGTCGATACGTGATATGCACCATTATGCTCACCTGCTCTGAGTAATAGTATTGACTTTGAATTTCATTTTGTGGTTGTAGGGTGTAATTTTCTGCAAAGTCAACCACTGATAGTATTGTTCCGAGCGGGAAGGTGTCCTGGCATATTCTGAATTGCTCATCTTGCCACCATGCCATATCGACATGTTGAATGTACTGTTAGATCTTTCCATGAAACTCTGGAATAAAATCACATACTCACACCTGGTACATGAATATTAATATGTCAATAAACCACATAAAAAAATGTGTACATGAATATTAATATGTCAATATTCAACAATTTACCTGTGAAGTCACCAATTTAATCTTCCTGCTTTCTTTCCCATCATTTAGCTGATATGGCTCATACTGATAGTTCTGCTTCTCGACAATTGCATTCCCGAATGCTTGATCTTCACTTTCATGGATGCAATCAGACCATAATGATAGCCCACCACAATTGTTGCAAGAACCGTCTACACATTGTTTTAAGTAATGTGTCTGCCCATCTTGCCTCGGACACATTATGCTATGGATGAAATCTCTAGATGACATTGGCGGTACTGTACTTGAGCATTCATACACATGGTTAGGATGCAAAAAACGACGTATATGTGCAAATGTATGGTAATATAGGTCAAACTCTATGTGGTATCTACAACAACAAGTGTTTCGGATGGTATTGATTCTAACATACCAAGGCTTGCATTTTTCAAAAGATCTTTGCCTGAGCCTTAGCTCTATGTGGGCAACTTTAAACATCTCGAACAGTTGAGTTTGTGTCATGTCAAGATAATGTTTAACATGAGGTTCAGTGTTTCTAGAACCCCTACAATGTTTTAACACATCCTTCGTGTTAGAAGAAGGCCTAGTGTTATCATGCCAAAATGTTTGCACTAGGCCCTTCACTGCTTCGACTAACTTCATGTCTTTGCGGGGCAACCTACCTCTAAATGCCCATAATGTTTCCATTTGTCCCTCTACATCAAGGTTGTCTCTTCTTACTGAATATTTTTTAAGTGTCTTTGGATGTAAAGGCACAATTTGTGATGTGCATTTAAGTAAACGACGTTGTCTTGTGGATCTACATACAATTGATTTAGCCAATACATGACAAGCCACATTACAGTCTTGTGAACGAGTTTTTTTACCAATCGATGTGAATGCAGCAGCAAGAGATTTAACAATGTGATTACTTGATTCGATATTCTTCATTGTTGTTATGCCTAAATTTCTTCTAACAGTTGCCATATTTCTAGATTTAAGCAAAGCTAAAAACAATTGGCATTTACCGGCTTCGGATTTGTTATAAAAATATTGTTTCATTATTTAAGAACAATGACGAAGGATAGTGCGTTTAGCCACCTTACCTTCCATGGAAGTCAATACGCTCTCGTCCACTTGTATTCGTTTAGGATTTCTCTTTCGTTTTGATGCAAAATTTGTTGCCGTTTGAAATGCTGGAATGATGTTGACATCCACTACAGGCTCACAACTTCGATTAGGAGATTGAACCATCGACCATGGTTGTTGTTGAGTAACATTTGCATCAGGAGTAACATAATTATTGAACTCTTCACAAGATTGTCCATTTACTAATGGATCAATAATATCAACTTCTGTATAACCAGCTTCCTTTAATGTTGCATTATATTCCTCAACCTCTATGTCAGGTATCTGTTGAGGGGGAATGGGAACTATTTGCTCATGTAATGAATGCCGATGATTTCTTGAATCTTCCCTCTTTTTTTCTTTTTTATTCTCTGCTTCTTCTGGTGTAAGCACCTTCCTTGCTGACTTTCTTCCTCTATTACGTACATTCCCCATTGAAATCCACCCAAACCTGTACAAAACTATGGAATTATGTAAATAATGATAAAAAATTGCATGTTGAACAGTTCTCTGTGCGCGGGTTCAGACGAATTATGTTTTTTGATACAGTAAACCTGGCCCACAGCACGCAACCCAACATTTTGTATACAACACATATTGCATATGCGATATAACGCACCTCCAATATATCGCATATGCTATATTAATACAATGCTTTTTAATGAACATGCATGTTTTTTACATGTTCTCCAAAACGCATATGCGATTTAGTACATATGGGATATATTGCATATGCGATTTAGTGCTCACTGAATATATGCAATTTACATTTATCTATGCTTATGAAGATGATGATGAACAATGATGGTGATGATGAGGAGGAGGATGACTATGATGATGATGATGAGGATGAGGGTGATGATGATGATGATAATGATGATGATGACCATGATGATGAGGATGAGGATGAGGGTGATGATGATGATGATGAGGATGAGGATGCAGATGAGGATGGTGATGATGATGAGGACGATGGTGATGATGAAGATGATGATGAACAATGATGGTGATGATGAGGAGGATGATGACTATGATGATGATGATGAGGGTGAGGGTGATGATGATGAGGATGATGAGGATGAGGGTGATGATGATGATGATGATGATGATGATGACCATGATTCAGATGATGAGGATGAGGGTGGTGATGATGATGATGAGGATGAGGATGATGATGATGAGGAGGAGGAGGAGGAGGAGGAGGATGGTGATGATGATGAGGATGAGGGTGACGATGAAGATGATGGTGATGGTGATGACCATGATGATGATGAGGAGGATGAGGGTGATGATGATGAGGATGAGGATGAGGATGAGGATGAGGATGGTGATGATGGTGAGGATGAGGGTGATGATGAAGATGATGATGAACAATGATGGTCATGATGAGGAGGATGATGACAATGATGATGAGGAGGAGGATGAGGGTGATGAGGATTATGATGAGGATGAGGATGAGGGTGATGATGATGAGGGTGATGATGATGATGATGATGATGATGATGAGGATGAGGGCGATGATGATGATGATGATGACCATGATGATGACGATGAGGATGAGGAGGAGGAGGAGGAGGAGGAGGAGGAGGATGGTGATGATGATGACGATGACGGTGATGAGGATGATGATGGTGATGAGGATGATGATGATGATGACAGTGATGATGATGATGATGATGAACAATGATGGAGGAGGAGGAGGAGGATGACTATGATGATGATGATGACGATGAGGGTGATTATGATGATGATGATGACAATGATGATGATGATGAGGAAGAGGAGGATGCTGACTATGATGATGATGATGAGGATGAGGGTGATTATGATGATGATGATGACAATGATGAGGATGATGAGGATGAGGGTGGTGATGATGATGATGAGGATGAGGATGATGGTGATGATGATGGTGATGATGATGAGGATGAGGGTGGTGGTGATGATGATGATGATGAGGTTGACGATGATGATGATGAGGATGAGGATGAGGATGGTGATGATGATGATGATGATGATGATGATGATGATGGTGACGATGAGGATGGTGATGGTGGTGATGATGATGATGATGATGATGATGACGATGGACAATGATGATGGAGGATGATGGTGATGATGATGATGATGATGAGGATGAGGATGATGACGAGGATGATGATGATGATAATGATGATGACGACGATGATGAAAAATGATGGTGATCATGATGAGGATGAGGATGATGACTATGATGAGGATGAGGATGAGAATGATGATGATGATGATGATGATGATGAGGATGAGGATGAGGGTGATGATGATGATGATGATGACCATGATGATGATGATGAGGATGAGGGTGATGATGATGATGATGAGGATGAGAGTGATGATGATGAACAATGATGGTGATGATGAGGAGAATGATGACTATGATGATGAGGAGGAGGATGAGGGTGATGATGATGATGATGATGATGATGATGACCATGATGAAGCTGATGAGGATGAGGGTGATGATGATGATGATGATGATGATGATGGTGATGATGAGGGTGATAATGATGATGATGACCATGATGATGATGATGAGGATGAGGGTGATGATGAAGATGATGATGAACAATGATGGTGATGATGAGGAGGATGATGACTATGATGATGATGATGAGGATGAGGGTGATGATGATGAGGAGGAGGAGGAGGAGGAGGATGAGGATGATGATTAAAAGAACACGATAACTATAACAATGTTGACTAAAGTCACCTATCGCCTATCGACAAATCATCACGAGTGGTTTGCAGTGAGAGCATACGTTGATCCATCAGTACTCATTTTGGACTTTTTAAATCCAAAAGAGCTACCAAACAAGCATTCTCGTGACTTTATAACTTCTTTTGAGTGCTGACATAAATCAATCTTCAATCTCTCTGTTAATGTTGCAAATTTTCCCTTGAAGCTGAATAGATCAAAGGACGGGAGGAATTATTGTTTTCTTGGATGCATAGCCCATGGCTTCATTCACCACCCTATTTTCTTGGATGCATAGCCCATGGCTTCGTTCACCGCCCTATTTTCTTGGATGCACAACCGATGGCTTCATTCACTGTTAAAAAGAGGAATTATTTGTGTCCATCATAGTGTTGTCTAAATGGTATTATAATGGGATAAGGATGCCATTACTCTTTTTTACTCTTGTACCAAATTAGTTAATAAAAAACGTATATGCGTTATAGCTTTATCATATCGCATATGCGATATGAATAAGCTATAACGTATATGCGTTATTTTAAAATTAAAATAATTGGCAGGAATAATGTTTGGCATTAGGTTCGGAAATAGCTTCGGACTACCGAACCTATTTGCTAGGACAAATAAACCAGGGCTATTGCTTGTCTTTTAGAACTCTATGAATATGCTTAGTTTAGATGGCGTGTTTTGCTATGACATACACAATATTTTTTTATGAAAATCTAGGATATTGTAGAGTACGATCTTACGATTCTGAATATGTAATTTTTTCCTTCAGAACTATGTTTCATTTATTTATAATTATTTTTCTAAATGACACACGTCAGTTTTCGAAAATACATACATCGATTGTTTGTTATATAACTTTTGATTTCCATCACCATTTCCCAATAAAACTATATGGTGCACTAGACGAGATCAAGCTCTATGATCTTATATTTAGAAATCAAGGATTTCATTAATTTTTGCCCCTAAAGTGTTGCACCCGCACATAAGGTTTTAATTTCAAGCTTTTGTGACTTCAATAATTAATAATAAAAATAATAATAATTCATTAAAAATTCTTAATAAATAGTGTTGCACTAGGCCCATATGTCCTTTATATGTCTTCAAGATTTTATCCCAAATTGACATCATTTACCTCATATATTGTTGCACCCGCACAAACATATATGTTAAGATGTGCTGAAAATTTGAAAACCCACTTTCATGGAAACTAATTTTATAATCATTTACACAAATTTTCTCAGCATAAATGCTATATATTATGAAATCTTATTCAATTTCCTATCTTTTCTCTTTTTACTTCATCTTCAAATAAGTTAGGGAAGTACCCCTAATTGTCACCTAAAGTTAGAGTTTTCTGTTTATTCCAGTATTATGTGGCATCTAAAGTGTCTTTAAAGGAGTCCATGATTGTGCATCAACCCGTTTAACAACACATTTAGTTTTTTTACTTAATGTTTTTTTGGATCTTGCACTCATCATAATGTCATTTCCTTTGTTAACAAGGTCTCTTCTCTTAGCTCTGTAAAACGTGAAAATAATTAGTTGTGGGTTATTAGTGTAAATTGCATTGGCATTGAGCATTTACTATTAAGATTTAGTACCACTGTGTAATGCAATGACAATTTTGAAGCACAATCAATCAATATTGAGCATATTGAGGGAAATGTTGTTATCTCTATTTCTTCATGTTCACATATTTGATATCTGCAAGGTATTTAACATCTTGATCATGAAAGTTATTTGATTGAATTGCTAATGCTATGCATTTTTTTTTATAGGTTAGGACATGGTGATATCATTAGTATATAATATTTGGTTATTATTTTAGCACATTTGCACACCTATAGACCATTTAGCATGTATTTCACATTATCCCCATTTTTATCATAGATACTTAAAGGGAACAAAACACAATTAAAAATAAATAATCAAATTTGTATAGATTTGGTGAAGCTCATCACAAATACAATGCATAGTTTTATTTTTCACACAAAACTATTTCATGAATTTGATTGGAAGAAAAAGCTCTATTATAGTTAGTGAAGTTTTCTAACGCGTTATGATTAATTTTAGATATAAACCTACACAAAATAAATCTTGTGAACATTACAACCTAAAATTAGGACTACAAGTTAATGAAAATTGTGATTCTATTTATTCAATTTTCTTAAGCATTAAATCCTTACTAATCATCTATTTTCTAGAATGATCATTTCACTTTTTTCTTTTTCTATGCATCTTTATCTATTATAAGCTTTTATTTTATTTTTGTTGTTTCTAACAACATTGATATCAACTTGATGATACTTTGTATCTCAAACATTTTGAGAATGCCACATAACCCTCTATCCCTTTGCCTCATCCCATGTCCATGATCAATGAGACACATCATTTGATCAATGAGACACATCATTTGTATCATTAACACTTTAAAAAAAAATTTCAAGCCTATGTGGGACTATTAAAAAAAACTAACTAGAAGTTAACATAATTTTTGTTATCATCAAACTTATGCATTAGGAAATAAATTGTAACATCCTACTTTCGGAATGACTTTTGTATAGTTTGAAAGATAAAGTAAATAGTCAATATCCTTTGTAAGAATAACATATTTGATAGCCGTACTGATTGATTTCCTTTACTTTTGTGTTTGTATGTATATTGAGAAACTCCAAAATTCCAAATCATAAACATCTTACCCTAAAAAAATAAAGACTAGATACATTCATACTATGTTTCAATGTTCCTAGAATCCTATAAAATAAATAAGTCTTTTCATTGCTCTTATAGTGTTTTAATATATTTTCTTAGTTTTTAATAAATATAAAGTACAATTAAATATACTCAAGATATGAATATAAGACATAATCCTCATGCATAATATTTGATAGCATATTAAGAAAAAAATGATTCTATCATTATATCTAAAATTTTATAATGTTATTTTTATTACTTTAAAATTTTAATAAAGAATACAATTAAATGTTTATAATTTTTGTATTATAATAATATTTACAAATGATAATGAGACAAGTATACTATTCAAATTGATTCTATAGGCGTCATCCAAAATTCATAATAATAATTTTTCAAAAAATAAAAATAAAAAATTGATTAGTTAAGCTATCATGATACAACTATTCTATTAATAGATACAACTATGAGCTTAACTCCATTGATGATACACCTATTAGGTTAGTGTCAATTCCAATCATGACTTTTACTTGAACTATAATTGCTATTAGATTATTAGGTACAACTATTCGATTAATAGATAGAATTATGGGTTTAACTCAACTTAACTTCAACTCCAATCATGATTTTTACTTGAAGTGCAGTTGCTGATATATTAACTTTTAAATTACTATTAGATACAACTATTAGCTTACCTCCAATGATTCTACAACTATTAGCTTAACTTCAACTCTAATCTAGTTATATTGGATAACTATTAGCTTAACTCCAATGATTCTACAAGTATTAGCTTAACTTCAACTCTAATTCCTTAAGGCTTAGTCTAAGTACATTTGACATCTAGGAGTCTATAATGTGCACTTGTGTAATGGTGGAACCCTAATAAAATAGTTTAACTCATAATAAACTCCTCCATCTAGAAGTTGGGCATCTAGCTAATTACACTCATATTTATATCTTAGAATTTGGAATGGACCACCATGATTTGTGTTTTTTCAACTATGGACAAGAATTTGACAAGCATACTCATGTTCGTATTGATTTTATGAGCATAGTCCAAAATTCATAATTAACAAGTTCAAAAAAATAAAAGATAAAATAGCTTAGTTTACATGTGATAAGTACAATTAGTGATAGTAGGAAAAATTAAACTTCAACGTAACTTGGTAATTAAAACTTCAATCATGATGATGTACAAGTTATTTGATACAACTATTAGATTAACTCCAGTGATGATAGAACTTTAACTTAAGTTCAACTACAATCACGACTTTAACTTTAAATGCAACCATTGATATATTAACTTTACAACTATTAGCTTATATTAGATTATCACTACGTTAACTGTAATGTCCCGGTTTTGACCCCATTTGCATGATGTATATATTGTAATTAATCGTGGTGAGGAGCTCAGGGCAAAAGCCCCACCATCGATTTGGTTGTGTATGTTTCGGCAATGGGGATAGTTGCCGATGGTATATCGTGCTATCCGGCACATTATGGTTGGCATCATGTAAATACGCACATCAATTAAAACTAAAACCACAACCAGCTACGGCAGTGCAACGTTGAATGAAAAGGGCATGGTTCCAAAGGATAAGGGGTGGGGGATGTCAAAACTTGGTCTATGGGGGAAAAACCCATGTGTTGCCACCTTGTTGATTTGTCACCTTCTTGTCTCATCCAACCTCTTCCAACCTCTTCAATGTTTTGTTTTGGGTAGTTGAGGCAGTTATGACTGCTGGTGGTTGGGGGCAGTTATTGTCTTTGGGGAGTGGGGTGATAGGACTGTCAGTCCCTTGCCCACACGCCCACTCCACCCACGACCTTCCATTCACTCCACTCCATTCCTTCCAGTTCACCTTCACGGCCACATCAGTTGATGCTCACGCAGAGCAGTGGTTGGTTGCTCTCACGCCTGGTCTTCAATCTTCACGATGAGGGTCTACCCATTCTTCCTCTGGATGGTCTGTTTGTTCCTCCGGTTGGTCTGTTGATTCCCGCGCATAGGCGAAGCTGTTTCTCCTCACGCACAAGCTGGTATCATCCTGCAGAGAGAGACGTTCTGCTCTCTCCTCACGCACAGGAATTCTGCGTTGATTTCCTCACACAGGGAGCAGATGAAGTTGTAGCTGTCACGCAGGATTTTCGGGTGCAAGAGCCATTCACGCTCAGGGCCGTGTGCCTGTGTGTTCCACACCAGTTTCGGTGGTATGTATACGTCCCCTTGTTGATTATGGCCGTGTATTCTGTCTGCTGTGGTCTGCAGTTGTGTTTTCCTTCTGTCCTTGCCGAGAGTTTGTTTTCTCTCCATTGTCGGATTGTGTAATTTTTCGCTATTTCGTTGGGGAACGAAAGCTGTCATCTTTCCCCACGATTTGTTGGCTGTGGTGTCCAACTGTGTTTTGGGCCACTGTGGATTTCCAATCCGTGGGTTGAGTTTTCCTCTGTCCACGCTAAGAGTTGGCCTCTCCTCTGTTTTGTGGACTGTGTGATGTTGCCCAGCCGTTACATTGGGGGAATTGTGTGTGACTGTTGGCTTCTCTTTGTTTTGGACTGTGGATTGTTGCTATCATCCATTGTGAGTTTAGGCTGCTGAAGTACCCTGGTTTAGGTTGCAACTAAGTTTTTTTGGCCACGCTAGGGCCAAGAACAACTCTGTGTTGCCTTGTGGACTTGAGCTGTGCTCATCGTTTGTTTGGGATTATCCCTGGTCGTCCTTGCTTCTTCACCGAGCTGTGAAGGGTTGTTTTGCTGCTGGTATGCAGTGGTTTTCCTTTGGACAGTGCTGGCTTGGCTAGTTTGTTGATGGCCTGATAACCCAGCTATGTTGGTTTGCTGATTTGTGCCCCCTGGCTATGTGTAAGCCTGCATTGACCCTTATCCTTGGAGGAATCATGCCCAGCTCGGGGGTGGCAGTGTTGCTGAGAGATTGATGAGCACACTGGCCTATGGTTGGGTGGAACGTTGCAACGACGTAGCTGGTTGTGGGGCGAGTTCTTCATCAAAGAGATAAGTGCTTCTGATTATTTCATCTCTGCAATTAATCTACTGTTTCATGAATCATGATGAACATGTAAATGCTGGAATGTATATGTTTGTTTCCGCTGTATGATTGAAGAATGATGCATCTGTGTATGCTTGTATGCTTATGCATCTTAATATGCATCCTGTAAGCTTTTAATTTCGGCATTGATTTATCTCTGTTTATGTTCATGGGCTGTTTGTTGGCTGTTTGTGGTGTTGGTCGCGTCCTCTCCGCCGGTCTGAGGGATGGGAACGTGACATTAACTTTACCTGGAGTCATTGATATATTAACTTTGAAATTGACTATTAGATACAGCTATTAGCTTATATTAGATTAATTATTAGATAACTATTAATAATTTAAATAAATGAGTATTCCAAAGATATTAATCTTATTATGGTTGTTGTTAGTTTAAAGTTACGATTTTTTTTCAAGTTTTATTTCAATTTTTTTTTAAATTGAAAACCATATTTTATTTAGATTTTACTCTTTTCTAGATTTCATTTCATTTTTTTTTAAATTGAAAACCATATTTTATTTAGAATAATTAAAAAAAATTCAAAAAATTATAAATTTTTTCAGCTTTTCAACGTACGAAAGAAAAAGAAATAGCTTGAAATTAAAAATGACCCTTCAATTTTTTGGTCAGTGGAGTCTGGATTCAGTGTGATTGTCTTCGCACACAACATGGGTCACTGTATTCACTATAGGCTATGTGTATCAACAGAAACGTGGTTGAACTTTCACTATGAAACTATTCAATCAACGTCCCACCAACATCTGAAAGTTCCGTGAAAAAACTTTGGCGCTCGAAACCGCGTCATTGGCAGTCAACTACCCATAATATTTTGACGTTGTATTAACTGTGAGAGCCGTTAAAGAAATATGCAGGACTTATAATCACGTGCTGATACTTTTCTACAACTTATAATCACGTGCTCTTACTTTTCTCGCGTGTGTTGTCACTGTTGTGTACGTATTTTGCACTCAAAGGCGCGTGTGAAGGAAGCAAACAAACCGTGTATCTATCACACACTTCACCTGATTTCAGAGCGTATGCATAAATAGATAACACAACTTTATTAGTCCTATCGTCTACTCATCAAGCCACGCCAATCTCTAAGTTCAGCTTACCTCCAAGTCTACACATTTTATTATGGCGTTCCATGGTTTGCTTTCGTATTCTGATCCCTCCAATTCAAATGGTCAACAATATTGCACTCCACAGCTGGATTGCCAAGTTCTTGCTTCAAGAAAGCGTCCATTTGGAGTAGACTTAGATTCGCAAGAGTTTGATGATCTTCAAGAAATAGTATGGCGAGATGTGGATCAGATGATGAAAGGTACTACCCGAGCTCTCATTTCATGCACAATGGGGACCCAGTATGTATTCCAATTTCCTTATGGGGTTGTCATTGCATCACTTGTGAGAGAATAGGCAGCAGGTTGTAAAAAATGTGGGGCAAGATATTGAGTGTTTGGAGAAGAGAAAAGTAAAAGAAATCTTTGGGGTGCAGTATATTGAGCCGAAGAAGAGAAGAATGAATGAAATCTGAGGATGCGGGATTCTTCGGAATTGGTCCAGAATTCACCAGAGAGGCAAGAAAATCTTGGATTGTGCAGGCAAGAGTCTCTCATGTGGACTGTCAGATTCGGCAGCAAGAAAGATGGAAGGCCTTGCCCCACACAACAATTTAGGTTCTCATATAGACCATTCAGTGGTCCCAAGGACTTCGGATCACTCTACATCTTCTTTGGATTCTGATTCATATGCACTCCCTCTACTTAATGAGCCAGGTGCATCCCAGGAAAGTATAGAAACAGATGCACAAGGAGTTAAAATTTTGGGTGAGCTGGATCTCTATGCAGATAACAATTTAAGTTGTAGGCAAGATTATGTTTCTGCTTCTGAGACCAGATCAAGAGACCAGTTTGGACTTGGAAGATATCTGAATAACAGTGGATGTTTGAGGCATGAAGAGAGGCATCGGAGCTTGACTAAAAAATATGCACCAAAGACTTTCAAGGAGTTGGTGGGGAAAATTTAGCTGTGTAGGCTCCGAACGATGCTATACTAAGAGGGAAAATTGGGTTGGTTTATGCATTCTATGGTTCTGATGGTACATGCAAAACCTCATGTGCAAGAATATTTGCAGCAACTTTAAACTGTCATTGTCCGGAGCAGCATAGGCCATGTGGAGCATGCAATGTATGTATCGCACAGTCCAATGGAGAGAGCTCAGATCTTGATAATATTTCCAGTCTCTTGAATAATATGATTCTCTCTTCGATCTTGATAATATTTCTTTGGGCAGGGAGTACTGTTATTTCTTTGGGCAGAGGAGCAAATATAAGCATCTAAGCTACTGGACGGGATGGCTGTAGATCCAAGTTCCAAATAAAGCTTCACTTGATTCAGAGCAATAGCTAATATGAAACAACAGATCTGTCCAATCGAATCAATCTGAATTCACTAAATTTTTGAAACAGCTGCAACTAGGCCTTCAAGCTGGTCTCCCTCAACGACAATTAAATTCTATGTTAATGTGGGAAGGAAAGAGGCAGGGGAACCCAAAAACGTAATTCTTTCCCAGGATACACTGCTCTAAATTGAAATATCGGTGGCCAACGAGGTAATAATATTGAGTGCCCTCGATTCGAACCCAATCATACAACTACGGCAGTGCCTAGCGCCCGATGTCCCTGGTGTTCTTTGTGTTGTAAATTATATACATCTATATAGTTTGTGGTAGATCAAGTTGATAGCTATGAAATGGTTGAGAGATAGTTATAGAATGGACCAGAGTTTGGAAATATTTTTTTATTCCTCATATTTTTGTAATTAATGGGTTCAGCTTGAGTTTTTTTTTTTTTGGGCAAAGTGGTGGAATCCCCTCACTAGCAGGTTTGCCATTGGCTAAGAAACCACGAACCAAGGGCATCTAAGCCGTCAAAATCCGCACCAACCCTTAACATTGTTGGATTTTTGGTATCCGACAAGATTAGAACGAGTGACCTTCCAGCTTAGGGGGTGTCTTAACCATACCCCGCCACCAACTGTTCTACATCTAGTGGATAGGTTCAGCTTGAGTTATCCATGCCTAGATACATGTTATTAGTGACATGCTTCCTCTTACCCATTTATCAACTATCAGTTTTTTTTTTATTTGTTTTTTTCTTTTTTATCTCACAATCTTCTACTTATCTACCATGTTATCTATTCATGAATTATGAGTTATCCATGCATCAACTAGATACCAATTAATCACAGGTAGATGAAAAAGCATAGGTTGTAGTCCACCCCAAATCTCAAATAAAAATGTCTATAGAGATAAATATATATGTGTACATGTGTCTCAGTGAATTGTCTTTGAACTTTGAAGGGAGTGGGTTGTCTTTGAACTTTGAAGAGACATTCTAGGGAAGACCTTGGGCACCTATAAGAGGCTTTTTGTGGATAGATATTGAATTTACACCTAGAGTCTCTTGTTAAAAAAATCAAGTGACTATTTTTATTTTTATTTTACTTTTTAGGTTTTAATTTAGTGTTTATAACCATCATCTGCATCATTTATTTTATTTTATATTTTATAAAAATATATATTGATTTATATTAAAAAGGTATGAATCAATCAAATAGCCAATAATTAAATAGATTCAAAATCTATATATGAAAACCATAAATAAAAACTAGTAATTGTTCCAAAAGTAAACTGAAAAAAAAAAAAGTAAAGGGGATTTGATAAAGTGAAAAAATATATATTTGAATTCTAATAAATTAGCAAATGATATTATTCATCCACTTTAAATCAAGTAGGTGTAATTGGTCATCCTTTCTAAAAAGTTTAGTTGTAATGTTTTATCTTATTAAAATTATAATAACTTACAAAATGAATTAAGGCAATGTTGATAATATTCCATAAATTTTTAAAATCATTTATTGCAAATATTTTGTTTTGAAAAAAGTGGCAATTGCTATCAAATACTAATGGTCTTTTAAGAATTTATGTTGATCTTCGATAGGAGCATTGTTACAACTTTTGTTGTAACTCGTGATCTTACTTGTTAAAAACACAAATACTCTAGCTAGCATTCTTTATATGGAAAATAGTTAAAGCAATAGATATTGAACTCCCATGGTTCCAATAAGTAAGGTTAAGCAATGTTGACAGATTTCATAATCTTTAAAAGTAATCTACTGTTTATTTTGATCATGTACTTGTGGACAATAGGGATGAACACTATATAAACTTAATTTTGAAGACATTGCAAGTTTTGAAGTGCTTTTACAATTATGAGATGAACTAGTTTGGGTTGACAAAAAGGTTAGTAAAAGTGAATTATTTTACAATACAATGCATTGAATATTGATTATGTTTTTAAAATATATGTGAATATAAGTTAACAAATAACTTATTTTCTTGTTTATAATGTTTAATCAACATTGTAATTTAACCCAAAGTGCCATATTGTTTGTGCTACATGTGTCTTGTCACGTAAAATATATAACCAATGAATTTACCTTTAATTCAATTATCTACCAAGGTAGGTAAACTTCAAGTTGCTACACTGTTTGTGCCAGGTAAGACAATTTAAGTTAAGGCCCTATGATAATTTCAGAAAATGATAACTTTACTCTAATCTACCCCTATCAATGCCAACAAAGTCACAATTTATACTACACTATTGATTCACCTAATCAATAAATGCTAGAAAAAGAACATAAAAATCCACTCCACAAAAATATTCAACCTCAAATCACTTATTCTATGTAATCAAAGATTAGAGGGATACTCCAAAACCAATTCCAACTACTCTTAACAAGACTACTCTCGTTTTTAATCCAAGAAAACAAGATTGCTACTAGTCTTACCATACATCTAAAACAATCACAACTTTACCATGCAATGAGTCAACATACCTTACAGCAAGGTCCTAAATTAAGCTATCTAACTATCAAAAAGATTGAGTTCAAATTTAATTATCTGTTGCTTTCTAATCCACACAACATGAAATTGTCAAACTTCTTAAGTTTCTTTAATAACACTATTTTATTAACAATGTCAAAAATAGAATAATTTCCAACGAAATTTTATTCTTAGTAAGATATACAAGAACTAAATCCTCACAACCACTCCTGAAAATCAAATTACTAACCAATCCACACAAATCATTACTAGGTCTTACAATCATCACACAATCTATTCTAATTGCAATCTTCTTAGTGTCTGATTTCAAATCAAATGAAAACACTTTAACAAAGAAACATTAGATGAAGCGAAATCTGTAACTTCAAATCCCAACACAGTGTAAACTTCTCGATTTATTTGAATTTCCACCTGAATCTAAGTTCAGCACAAAAATTCCCTATATTACCATGTTGAAAAATAATATTGAATGACAGACTCTGGCCAGAATTTACTAATCTAAGTAAACAATCTCTACAGCATACCCTATTTACTAAACTAGAAAGCACTCAACCATTTTTTTAATTCTATTTGCAGATATGAAGCTTGACTGAGTTTATGAAAAATATCTAAATCTATAGTATAAAACCCCATGTGAATGCTATTAACACAAATAGAGCATATAAAATAAATCACATGAAATCTTAGATATCCCATAACGATTTAGGAAGCATTATCTAACACATGAGATTTTCAAACCCTTCCTGTCCTATTCTTATTTATGAAAACCCCAATAAAAGTAAGCAAATTAGAAGCAACCGAATAACCAAAGGACATAGAAGAAAATTTCTTATAGTGATCCAAGCTATCAGGTGGAATAAATCCCGAATATTTATTATTTCTCCATAGAATGCCGTTATTTATACATCTACGACGACTCTTGGGATCACACATCCGAGAGTCTCTTCATATTCCTAATATTTACAATAACCTATAATCTTGACGGATTATATTCCAACAATCCCCCCCTTAATCCGAAGGGGTGTTAGTAAGTCCGAGCATGTTTCTGAATCTTTCAAACTTTTCTCGTCCAA
>LPNX011148887.1:57295-124795 GCA_001517045.1 Pseudotsuga menziesii
ATCGAAAGATCATCTACGTACACCACAAGATACACAACAAATCTTCCAACTTTCTTTATAAACAGTGTTGCATCATCAAGATCAAAATGTTCGAAATTTAACTTCAAAAGATGCTCGGTTAATTTTTCATACCATGCGCGAGGCGCTTGTTTTAGGCCATACAAGGATTTGACAAGCTTGCATACCTTTTGTTCTTTTCCTTTCACAACAAAGCCTTCTGGCTGAGACATGAAGACATTCTCTTTCAAGTCTCCATTCAAGAAAGCAGTCTTCACATCCATCTGATGAACTTTCCACCCATTCTGAGCAGCTAAAGACAGTAAGGTACAGATGGTAGCCCATTTTGCTGTAGGAGAAAACGTTTATTCATAGTCAATTCCTTCCTTCTGTGCATAGCCTTTCTCTACAAGCCTCGCTTTGTGCTTGTCAAGTGAGCCATCTGATCTTTATTTGTTCTTGTACACCCACTTGCAACCAATTGGTTTGGTTCCAACTGGAGGGTCAACCAGCTTCCAAGTTCTATTCTTCATGAGTGCATCATACTCATTATGCATAGCTTCTTTCCACTCAACTCGAGTAGAAGCTTCTTCAAAGGAAGTTGGTTCAAAGTTAGCAGATAAATTAAATTCACAATCAAATGATACATCCATGTCATCACCTGAATTATCTGCTTCTCCTCCATCTTCATGTCTTTTTGAACATCTCGTTCCCGTCTTTCCAACTTCATCCGGATGGACACTTTCAAGTGTCTTTGTGGCCCATTTAGGAATCTTCCATGATGGTCCTGGTTGATCAGCTGGTGGTGCTTCTTTTCCTTCAAGGTTGACTCTTCCAATTCTGTCAATCACATCATCCAGTTGAATCTCTTGTTTAGGTGAAGTAGCAGGAACTTCTTCATGCGGGGGAGTTGGTGCTTCATATGGAAATTCCAAAGGTTGATCCAAAATAGGAATCCCCCCTTCAAGGTTTGGAATTTCATATTCATTTTCAGAATATTTCTTTGGATGAGGATATTTTTCCAAACGATCAAGCTATCTCTCAATGGACTGGTCATTTTTATTAGTCTCAAGAAAAATGACATCTCTGGAAATAAAAAACTTCTTGTTTACCTCATCATACAGACAGTATGCCTTGGAGTTTTCTTCGTACCCCAGGAAAATGCATTTTCTGCTTCGAGCACCAAGCTTGTTTCTTTGCTCCTTTGGAATCAAGGCATAATAGGTGGAACCAAAAACTCTGAGATGCCTGACTGAAGGGAGATGGCCAAACCACATTTCATGTGGAGTCTTTTTATCAAGAGAATTTGAGGGACTTCTGTTTCTCAAATAGGCTGCGCATTTCACTGCATCACCCCAAAACATTAGCTTTACATTCTTAAAAAACATCATTGAGCATACCATATTCATTATGGTTCTGTTCATTCTTTCTGCTACACCATTTTGTCGAGGATTGTAGGGAACTGTAGTCTGATGTGCAATTCCATGTTGGCGAAGATAATCTTCAAAAGCATTTGAAGTGTAATCTTTCCCATTGTCAGTACGAAGTGTACCAATGTTAGATTGTGCTTGTTTTTCTATCAATGCATGAAAGTCCTTGAATGTTTGAAATGCTTCTGATTTTGTCTTTAATGAGTAAATCCAGCACATTCTTGATTAGTCATCAACAAAGGTCATAAAATACTTATTCCCATTGGCAGAAGGAGTTGGCATTGGGTCACATAAATCAGAATGCACTAATTCTAATTTCCTACTTGCTCTGAAATTAGATTCATGGAATGGCAGCTTATTGTGTTTCCCTAATATACATGCATCACATTTGCTCTTCTCTTTGGGAATGGTGGGCAAACCAAATACACCATTCTTTCTCAACAAACGAAGACTGTTATAATTCAGATGACCAAATCTTGCATGCCACAATAAACTCGATGACAAATTATCTTCTCCATGCTGAGAGAGGTAGGCATAGTTCTGAACCTTTGTAGATGAACCCTTTAGCTTCAGCAGCTTACCATCTTCGTATCCAGTCATGATGACTTGGTTGTCAGAGGACTTTCTTATTTCTATGATTCCATCAAACATATGGATGGAATGGCCTTGCTGTCGAATCTGTACCAAGGACAGCAGGCTTCTCTGCAACTCTGGAAGATAAATAACATTCTTCAACAAGAAATCAGGGAATCCAGGCATCTTCAGCCAAATAATGCCCATTCCCTTTGGTTTAAGACTTGACTTATCTGCAAAGTAAACTATGCCATTTATTGTTTCATTAAGTTCTTCAAAACAATCTTTTCTAAAATTCATGTGTGATGTTGCACCAGTATCAAGTAGCCAACAATCTGTGTAAGATGAAAGTGAAGTCATTTCATTAATACCAAGATTACAATGTGCAACAATACAATGAGCAGAATCTGAAGATTTACTAGCATCTTGGTTCTTATTTTCATCTTTCTTCTAGTTATGTCTATCTTTGATGGAGTCCCACGAAGCCCAACACTGATTTTCTATGTGTCCAATCTTTCCACAATGCTTGCACTTCAAATTTGATCTTTTGTTGGAGTTTTTCTGCCTCCTCTGCCTCTGAAGTTTCTTCTTCCTCTGCCTCTCTCGCTGCTTTCTCCTTTGGGATGATCTTTGGATTGGTTTTTGGTGTGGTTCTTTGCTTTTTGAGCAAAGCAAAGTGATTCTCCAGAATGCTCGGTTGTCTTCTTACCAAAATCTTTCTCTCTGTCAGCTATCTTCTCTACCAGGGTGTCAAATGTCAGTGATTTGAACTTGTCACTTGCTTGCAACGACTCAATATAGTTGGAGTGAGAAGGATACAAAGATTTTACAAATGCTGCAAGGGGAAGATCTGGTTTCATACCAGTGGCTTGAATCTTGTGCATGATAGCTTTGATTTCAGAGGCAACTAACATGGGATCATTGTATTTTACTTCTAAACTGAATAGTTTTAGCATTAGTTGAATAAATTCCATTTCAGAGTGTGAATCATACAGATCTTTTAACATTTTTAGTGCTTCAAAACATGACTTTGCAGGCAATTTGTGTTGGCTCACCTCTTCACTGACTGTGGCAGTGATTACCGCTAAAGCTTTCTTGGCTTTTGTTTTCCAAATGACCTTCTCTTTCTCGAATTCTGGAGGTCCTGGGTCTCTGGTTATGGGTCCTCCAGCTTCTGTCTCTATTGTGGTGCCTTTGCAAATACCGTCCCAAAGTTCATTGTAGATGAAGGTAGATTTGATCTTCCTCCACCATTCTGGATAAGTGTCTTTGCTAGTGAGAGTGGCACCAACTACAAATGCTATAGATTGCATCTTCTGTGATTGAATCTTGCAACTAAAACAATAGGAGAAAAAGAAGAAAGAGTAAAGGTGCAAGTCTAAGTCTCTGCCACCTTCCTCAAGATTTACAACAATGTCAATGTCTCTGCTATTGTAATACAAACTTTGAAATACAAACTTAATCCTCTCAAGCCTACAATACCAACTTTAAATATGCTTTCAATGGCTTTCAAACTAGTAGAAAACAATCTCTCACCAACGCAAAGGAGTAGGTCGCAGGTCAACGAAAAGCAGGCTTTCGTCAAGAGATTAGAACGTAGCCTTCTTGTCAACACAGTCTTCACGGTATACAGAAATACACTTCAACGTAGTCTTTACGGTCTTCAATGCAGCTAGAAATAAATTAAATTCACACCAACATAGCTCCTTGAGAGAGGTCGTAGGTGCAAAATAGTCTTCAATTTTTTTTTTTATCTGAAGATAGTTCATGCTCTCAAAAAAATGTAGTCCATGCTCAATTAGAAGAGCCCACGCTCTGCAGATAGAGTCCACGTAGCTAGCAATAGTTCACGTAGCAAGCATTTGGATGGTACACACCAAGAATGGATTCTTCCAAGTCACAGAGAGTCACGGATTTAATTCGCAGTGAGATGAGAGGTCGCGGCTCCTTGAGACCACTTACAGGCTCAGGTAACTCCTTGAATTCGCAGCAATACTACATGCACTTCACACAACTGGAAGAGGGGAACTCATGGAGCAGTAATCAACAAGTGGTGGTCTCTTCACGTTGTGGACGAAGCAATCTCGTTCAAACATGAGACAAGTGGGATTCTTTCTTATCAATGATAGTGAACAAGGCAAGTTAACGCTTTTCTCCAACAGTATTCCAATGATGGGAGTCTTCATGCAATATATATCACCCATAGGTTTCACCAGAACGGTTGCAAGTGAGATGAGACAAGCAACTTCAGGCTTAAGTGCAACATTTTTACACAGACTTCACGAGGAGCTAGGGTTCCTGTTGATACAACTTCAACGCAACCCCAAAAAGTAGACAGACAATGAGGAATGAAGAGGCAGCCCGCAAAAAATTAGGGTTTACGTCAGTGGCAGACTCAAACACTAATACAACGGAGGAGAGGCATCTCCAGGTTGAAATGGCACAGTGGCACGTAGATATTCAGACTTGAGGAGAGTCTGCAAACTGCAAGCACGCAAGATGGCAAAAAACTAAAACACTGACTATCACAGGGATTATCACATCACGTAGAGGATGGATGGGGCTGAGCAGAGTACAGAAACCATTTTACTCAGAGAAATACTATTGCATCACTCATGAACATTAGAGCAGCCAGCACATGCACCAATGCATGCAATCTGCAGACTGAGGAAATCCCAGGGTGCAGATAACAGCAGAATGCAGACTGTACATGCAGGAGTTATGAATCGCTCTGATACCACTGTCAGGTGGAATAACTCTCGAATAATTATTATTTCTCCATAGAATGCCTTTATTTATACATCTACGATGACTCTTGGGATCACACATCCGAGAGTCTCTTCATATTCCTAATATTTACAATAACGTATAATCCCGATGGATTATATTCCAACACAAGCAAATGAAAATATTCACGGGAAGTATATATCAACACCGAGTGAAGGTGGGCCCCCTTCAAACGTTGCTTAGCCAATAATTAAAAACTTAAAACAAACATAGGATTTGATTAATAGTTTGAAAATGGTAACACGGTAACTCTATCATATCTCTGTTGAAGCTAGTAACAGATATTTATCGGCTATAGTATGGTTCGACCACTGAAAGGGTTGACCCTTCAAAATAGTTATAACAACTATTATAAATAATAGATGCAACATAGGCATTTCATTAAGAAATCATGCACTAAATCAAGCTGATTCTCCCACATCTTCAGCTACAATATTCATACTGTCGATAGAAAGGTCACATCTCTTCAAGGGATTTGGATAACAACTGCTAACTGCTATCCTTCACGGGTGCCATATGACGAAGCCATAAATGTTCCCTAATTCGATCCTTCCTGTATTTTGAACATTTGTCACTTTATTTACTGGTGCTGGATTACATATCGGATTAGGTGCAATACTGGGTACCATATTGGGTATCGGATCAGGTGCAGGACTAGCAGGAGAATGCATAATAACCAAATAAAAATTTATGTTTTAAAAATGAATAAAGTGAGATGGAATAATAGTAAAAATATACCTTGTTATAAACTTCATGGAATATCCTTCAAAATCATGCAAATGATCCTTAGATAGATGATAAACATGAAGAAATTCAATTAAAAGACTTGGTTCATTATATGATGTATAGACAGGATATGGGAAAAATAGGGAGCCATCATGCCTCCTTACAATATCTCAATTATAGCTTGAATCAAGTTTGAGATCCAAGTACTTTAAACAAAGAGCCAAAAGAAACAGTCTCCAATATTTTACATGATATGAAAAACATCATTAAATTTATTAAAAAGAAATAAAAACAACAATAAAAATTATTAAAAACAAATATCTAATTTGATTTTAAATGTAAGTAACTATGTTATATTAAAAACTATATATATATAACATTAAATAAAATATTATACTACTGAAAACAATGAATTTTCTCTTTTATGTTGATAGTGCATCTATCGAATTGTATTACAAGAAAATCCACATAACACATCACAACAAAATTCTATTTTATAACCTAATTTGAAACTTACCGATGTTTCAATAAGTGCTCTAGAAGAAATCCACATAATCTATCAAAACAAAATTGATTTACATAACCTTATTCCAAACATTCTCAAATAAAAAAACAATAACTTACCCTCTTCAACCAATTTTATTAAAATGAAATCCCACAAAAGAACATTAAAGGCCTTGCCTTCAATTTACAATGGTTGAAAGACATTGTTGAGGTCCTTGTGTTTGTATGTTTATAGGTAACAAGGACTATGGTTGTGTTATTTCTTTCCAAAAAAATCTTATATTGTTTTAGAGTACTACTTGCTCATCTAGGGAAACTTTCTTATTATGTATAGGGTCATAACATGAGCACTTTATTATATAATAACAAGAACAATGATTACACCAGATATATCAAGTTGTGAAATTTATTAACATCGAGGACATACCTATTTTGATTTAGGGGAACATTTATAAATCGGTCTATATCTAGGGAAAGTTATATAGGTCTACATCATGTCTAACCTACCAAGCATCCATAAAGATAAGCCACTTGTAGTATATTTCAAAGGCCTCCAAGGTAACTTAGAAAGAAAGGAAAAAAAATTACATGGACCCTCTTTTAGTAAATAGAATATGATCATAAGTTCTTTGCAAAAAATGAGTAATGTCTAGTACAAAAAGGATTCAGGTCTTCACGATCCAACCTTGCAACAAATGTGAGAGCATGTTGTTATGCTATTCCAACATCAAAGTATCTTGAAGGAAAGTGTTTTGAAAACATATTTAGAACAATGCCTCTCTAGATTACAACATAGATTGCAACAATATTTGTCACTTTGAGCTTTTGAAATCGAAGCCTCAACAAAATAATTTGTATAAGTTTGAGTTGGATCTTTTTCCCTTGAATTGTTTGCGAGTGATAGGATCAAACTTGGAAAAACCTATCACATATTGAAAAATGGAACCAGCTTAAGAGAATCAAGCATATATTTCATCTTCAGACCATGAAATTTCACATAATTATATTATACTTGAATGATTTACAATGGTACTTGTCAGTTACTCTCGTCATATGGATAAGCTTGTCCTTTCTCAATAACCATGTGGATCAATACTAACCCAGTTGTGTGTAGCTTTGACATTCGAGAGAATGGTGACCAGATCATTAATATGGTGGTCGCCAAATGGACCTATGTAATAGAGTCTAGCTCCTCAAAGAGTGTGTAATGGGAACCAGTAAGCATACCTTGTTCACTTTTGCTTCCAGTTCATGCATGGGGGAATCAATTTGCTTGGTAACACCCTCCAATAAACCACATCAAGCATAACAAACCATAAAATAATGAATGCAATTATTTAGTCCAATTGATTAATGAAATTTGTATTGTCAAGGCAAAGTAGAGTATGAAATTCAGACGAACCAAAGAAGAAAATTACTCTCCTGCCTAAAGTCCTAGCCTTTCATTCACTTTATCCTTTGTGACTATGGATGACTGAATTCAAAAGAAACCTAAAATTTGCAATAACATGGCCTACATAAAAAATATTTACAACATGTATACAAAAAAAAAAGTTTTTAGAGAAACATGAACACTACAACATGTTTCGTTATTTATTTTTAGTTCCCTTTTTTTTTGTCTAGGGGAATCGACAACTGGGATGGGGATGGTACTCACAAGAAACGAGGTCGAGGGGTCCAATATTGTCCACTACCACTATACCCCTAGGTTACTAAAGGGTGTGACACATAACACAAAGGTAATATTTATTGGACTTGAACTTGTGACATTCCATTTACAACTATGTACAACTTCTCAACAATACCACTTTCTCTACCCCCCACAAGCTAATTATTTCTAGCTCTTTATTAGCATGAACATATCAAAATAATATTTTTGAGCTTGTGCTTTATCTTGGAAACCTAAGGTCTTCTTGATTGCAGCTTACTCAATGCACTGCTAAGGGAACCCATTGGTGGTATAATTCCATCAAGATTTGTTGTTGGTAAAGAAACTTGTTTGTTTTCATTCAGGATAATTATCATGTTGGAATCCAAATATCCAACATTGTTCATGGCTTCAAAGGATTTCCCACCTATCATGGATTTATTTTCTATGACACTAACAACGTGATTGTTTTACACTTTCAAGTCACGACCAACGACCATGCCTACACATAGTCAAATGATCATAGTTAAAGTCCCATTCTATACCAGTTTATACAAGCAAATTCATTACATTCAAATAGATGAAGGATGCCCAAAACCATACCTATCCCACCAAATATACTAGTATAACTATGGATGGAACCAAAGAAGCCATATTCACTCTCTAAACATTTTTTAAAATCCCGAGAGTCCAATGTGGGCATCTTATGTCTTCTACCGGTAAGAATCTTGTGAGGATAAAGGCTGCATAAAAAAATATGAAGAGTTATTAGCTTCAATCATTATGGAAAATGAACAATTTGTATTCTTACTGATGACAATATTGAATTTGTTCATATGGTACTTCTAAATAAGTTGATATATGACATGCTTCAAAGTTCAAAGCGTTATTTAGGATAGAATAGATCAGACATGCGGATATTCAAAGAGTTTATGCTAACCACTGGAAAACTCTAGATCTTCATTTCTCTGAAATAACAACCAACGAGAATGGAATCTCCTATCTTTACAAATACAAACTTTACAAAATCTCAATGATAACATTAGGAGGGAAAAGCTATTGCTACTATGCATGAACTTGATGTTGGGAATATGATTCAATATTACAATGTCAAGGAATCCAAATATTTCCTATATGAAACAAAATATTTCAAAGTGATCCAAAAGCAATTCTAACAAACATACCACAATATAGATTTTTCATCTCTCATTCTTAGGTTTGATTATCATTGGTAAGATTATCATTTGCAAATACCAACAATACATAAACCAAATTGAAGAATAACCATACAATAACATAAAATTGATTTAAAATACATAATAAATTCCCACTTATAGAGTGAATTTCCTAAAACAAGTTACCAAATATAAACATACTATTAAAAAAACAAAATTGAAATAACATAAAATCTATTTAAAATACTTAACATCTATAAACATAAATTCATACTTAGACAGTGGATTCCTTAAAATAGTTACCACATATAGACATACTATCATAAAACATAAGTACATAGTTCCATGCTTGCACAAAAGGAAAACTATTGCTAATGTCTCATTCACATTGGAAACATTTGAAATCTCATAAAATATGGATAAAATGGCTAAAATCTTACAAACCACTCCATTCATCTATTTTTTTGAGATCTATGATGGCTTATTACTTTTGATGATAATTAAAAACCATTTCTTATTGCAAATAATATAATAATAATACTCAGTTTCTTATTGTGGAAATACATTTTTAAATAAAATATTTTAAATTTAAGTTATTTGAAAAAAAAATTAAATATATATTTTTAAATATGAATAAAATTTAGAAAATACATTTTATACCATTTCTAACATTGTAGGTATGAAAAACCCACTACCTCAAATGATTTAGGAATAAAGAAAATACATGAAAAACTTCATATTGTTTGATCTAATAAATAAATTTGGAATACAAAAAATATATCAAAACTTTGTATAATCTCATGAATATTAGTAAACTCCTCAATATATAAACACTCACATTGTATTTTTAAAGAACAATTATATTAAATTTTTTTGAAAGAAATATAAAACAATTAAGTAAACTTCTTTCGGACATGAATATTCATGGATATAAAAATAACTTATATGCATTCAACTTGTGATGCACATGAACATGCATGAATGTATATTCAGGATGTAAGGGTATTTCAATAGTAAAGTTATGTTTTTTTTCAATAGAAATATATATAGGAGCAAATCATACATTCATAAATATATAGATAACTTAGTGGGGAGTTCAATTATTATATGTAAAGACAATTTAGTCTTGGAAGGTCAAGACCATTTACTCTTACAAGTTCAAGTCTTCTATGTAAGATCGTTTAGTGGTTATTTATGTGAACAATGTTTACTCATTATTCATTGGTTCACCATTTCCATTTCGTCGATGGGAGTTTTGCTAAGGCATCTTAGCTAATCATTTTTGGAGTGGGATATGGGCTAACCAAAATGCCCTGTTTTCTTCCACCTGGATTTTCACAAACCACTTCATTCTCGTAGTTGTCACGGCTCACCGTTGCCAGGCCTGACATCTTGATGTCCATATCAAACTGCAGCGCTGACGTTACATAAGGAAAATTTAATGCTTTCATCAACCTCCCCATCTCGAGTTCATTCAACAATTTTCTGAGTTCAGGTCCAAAATTTAACGCTCTCATCCTCTGCGTGCTTTCAGGTATAATATAGAATTTATGCTTTTTGGAGTATCAAAGAGAGGAGTCCGACATAATAGATCAGAGGGAGGTCACACTAGAAAAATCAGGAAGGGGCTTTTTATGTCGCTCAGGTGTCCATGATTATGACTTCAGCAACATTGACAAAGTAAATAGTAATATTGTACGGTGTTGTTCACCCTAATATAGCTACGGTATGCTTCAAAATACAAAAAAACATTCACTGCTTGTCATTCACGTTTTGGTTAGTATAACTCGTATATGAAAGGGATTGTATAAATTACATCCGAGGACCAGAAACTAACCACTAAAACTAAGCATTCCAAGGATTAAATTTCCTAGAAATCGTTTGAGTTTATAAGATTGCATTGAGGATTAAGGCCAGTTAGTAATTGTTGTTATATGTATGGAACCTGCATATATTTTTGAATCAGAATCCCATATACCACTCCGTATATAAACGCAGTGAAATACCGAGAAACCAAAATCCTAGATAGAAAATTTATGTTCCATGGCGTGAAGATGAGTAAGGAACCACTGCATTTGCTCAAACAGGAGCTGGAAAAGAAATATGTGATGAAATACTGAACGCATTTAAGACGAAATTCATTTTATGGATTTTTTTATGCATTTTCCAATTTGTATACAAGGAATAGTTGGATCAATAATTTCTTTGGATATCAACAATGTGGACGGACCTGCATGTTAAGCCACTCTGTCGCTGCGGTCGAAGATGCTGCAAGGGTTTCGAGCTCCTCATTGGTTACTTCCATCACTGTGCAAAGGAATCTGTTGGAAAGCACTCTGAACCTTTATGAAGCTTGCTTCTGTGTAAATGGATGAGATTGAAACGTTTCCTATTTACGGTGGAAGAAACATGAGATAAAGTGCAAGACATAAATTAATTGTATACCAAGTAGACTGAGTATTAATTACTTACTTTCAACTGTGTTCGACGATTCTGAAACCAGAATTTAACTTGTCGAGGTGAAAGACCCAATTTTTTGTTGAGTTGTTTCCTTTGCTTCTCATCCGGATGAGGCAATTCCTTGAAAAGTCTGCAGAAACCCAAATTCCATAAACACCTCATCCCTTGGTGGATAAAAATGAGTAGTAGCAAGTCCACAATGGATTAACAAGAATAATTTAATTTCTTACGCTTCCATTTCCTTAATTTTTTGAGGAGTATTCCTATGGTAACGCTTCTTTTGAGGATGGTCAAGGTCTGCAATATCATCTCCAGATCCACCTTCCATGTTCTCACTACTTTGGTAATCTCGATCCTCATCATGCCCACTTCTGTTCTTCCCTTCATCACCCCACCAGGCTGCACCCAAACAAATTCAAAATTAACTTGTATTGTAGTCTCTCAACGCTAACAACCATAAATTTGTGGTCGTTTCTTGGTCGCTCTCATTTTGGATAATAATTCAACCACACAATTTTATCCAAAATTTTGAAATGGTTCTACTTTTATTGAAATTTTTTCTGTGAATTTTATTCCCATGAAATGGAACAACCAAAGGGCCATTTCTTTCGACTGCAAGGCATATGGATTTATGTAGCTTGAATTCCAAGCTTATTGGAGGAGAAATATTTGGCAGGAAGTGCAGTAAAAACCAATGATATGAAGACAGCCAAATGATTTTGCCTAAATATCCCTTCAAATGGACAAGTGAGTGTTTGGTGTCTCTATGACAGCAAAACATTATATTCTTGTATATTTTTCTTCTAAAACTCTATGTTGTACAGCTTTGGCTGCTTACTGCTACTGTAGATGGCCTTGCCCCCTCATGGGTTCTCTTAGCAACACTCTTTGTAGGCTTTCATCCAAAAACCAAATTCTGAAAATTGTGAGAAATTGCCAAGGTCCAGTCCTAGTCCATCTCTGAATTCATAACTCTAAGAATTCATATTTCTTCATTTCTTTATTGATATGTATACAAAGAAATTCTGAATTTTGTTTTTATTTGCAATATGTTAAGCATCACCACTAGGATGTGCATTAACAATCTATGATTACATCTTAGGGTCTTCTTGTGCTTGGACTTGGGTGTGCTTGGGATCGATGTTGGTGTCAATAAATGGTGCCCAGGTTATCAATGCTTTCTCAAAAACTACAAGATATTCCATATGAGGGATAGCATGCCATTTTTCCTAAAAATAATCCACCGTATTAAAACATATCAGATTTAATGGAAAATGAAACAAAGAATATAAACTTCTCACTAGTCTTAGCAGAGCAGATGGAAAACGATGCTAATGAAAATAGGACGGGTAAGCTAGGACTTGAAACATTTGTTTTATAATTATTGCAAGTTCCACATGTATTAAAATTAAGTTCCATCCACAATCTTGGGATTTCAAATTGTTTTTGTGTTTTTAATTTTGTATTGTAGTTTTATCCAAAATACTAGAAAGCACAATATTTAACATGTGTATAGTGTTCTTCCACATAATACCAAAGAGGATGGTTTGAAAGAAAAAGTGGAGTTCTATTATGGATATAGAAGTACAAGATCTATCTCAGAAAGAAATTTTTTCTAGTGTTGATATGAGATGGAGTGAAGTTCTAAAAGAGGACAAATCTGTTGACCGTGTTGCAATAATTCCATTATCCAGAGTTCTAGATTTCATCAAAGGGGGGGGAGTCAATTTAGATGCACCATGTAGCTTTTTACGATTGTGAAATATTGTGAAGGATGACCTTGATAACAGAGATTCCACTTCCAATAAATATTCAATGTGAGTAAGCCTATTTATTGTGATACATGTGTTGTATATTGTGTATTTTGTTTTATGAGTTTACTAAATTTTGTGTTTGGAAAACTTGCAAATGTACATAGATATTGGTGTTCTTATGGACCAAAAGATAACAAGAATGCACCAAAACCTTCCCAAAGAAGGCAATGCTATGTTCATAAGAGAGGATTCCAATGTCATTTCATTATTAAGGAAATAGTTGTTAGACCAAGGGATGCCATAATTACATACAATATGGATACACATGAGGATAAAAATGGTTTTCCATGCCATGGAAAGCTTGATAGATCAGTTGATCCATGGGCGATGTATGCACCTCGTATTTCAAGAGAAATGGTGTTGTCAGTTGAGGCATTATATGATATGGGATTGTCTATTAACATGGTTTGTGAGTGAAACATGTTGGAGGTTCAAGAAGGTAGATTCAACATGGATTCAAAAAGTGATTGGGACAGCTTTTTGACACGAAGGGATGTCATGAACATTTTCAATAGACTAGCTAGATCCAAATTTCAACTCAATAAGAATGATTCAATAAGTGTTAACTTAAGGTATCAACAAGAGAAAAAGTCATTCTTTTTCTACCAAAGGCTTGAGGGTGATGACATACCCTTTATCATTGGTATTCAAACAGAGTGGATGTTGTGCAAGATGGTGAAATACTCACATAATAGTATCATTTCAATGGATTCCCCATTTATCACCAACAAATACGGGGTGAGTATTTATTTAAATATCGACTCATATGTATATGCACATTATTTTTATTTCTTATTTAACCATCTTTAATATTTACAATGGTGTGGATGCAGTATCAATTGTATACTCTACTCATATTTGACAAGCAACAAAGGGTAGTCCCGATTGCATGGGTCGTTTAATCACGAAATAGGTATTTCGACATCTCATTGTGGTTGTCAAAACTCATGGATAGAGGTTGACAACTTAAACTTGAATGGACAGTGAATACATTCATGACAGATGATGCATTGGCCGAAATCAATGCAATAAGGTATTATGTTTGGATAATAAGTACTCATATGTGCTCATTGCTTTTTTCGATTTACTAATTTGCTTATTTGATACAAATGTTTTTTCTTGTTGCAGTTCCATTGCCAGTTGTCGAGTTTTATTATGTGTATGGCATGTTAAAAGAGCTTGTTTAAAGAATGTTTACAAGTTGGCTAGTTGTGAGGAAATTGGAAGGAAAATGTCTTCAGCATTAGGTGCTATCATGAATAATTTCCATGATCCAGAGTTTGTTATCCAAGCTTTGAATCATTTTTATGATGAATATTCAAATGAGAAGTGTTTCTTGGAGTACTTTTCAAGAAATTGGATGCAATACCAAAACTTTCGTAAGAATCTATTAAATTTGTAGCAAAATTATTTGTTTCTTGAATATGACAAATTTCATAATTGTATACATTTCTTACAGATATGTAGGCAAAAGGTTATAGAAATTTTCGTCATGCTAACCAAGAGACAAACAATTCCATTGAAAGTTATCATTTCTTTTTAAAAACAAGATTCATAAATGACCATAGAAGGAATTGTGCACAGCGGATGGATTGGTTTATCTACACTCTCCTCAAAAGGGTTGAATTGTATTATTGGAACATTGCTCGTCAAAAGAAAGATGGTTTTGTAAATAACTACAAGCTAGAGCATATTTTAGAGACATCTATGGAGAAAGCCAAAATTATTCCTGACCATCATTGTATTCTACATGTTGATATTCAAAATTCCTATTGGGTGCAAAGTCAATCATCTTTGAAAACATATCTTGTAATTTATTCAGGTCAAGGATTTAGTTCTTGTGATTGCCTATGGGATATGAAAGGCAATTTTTGTAAGCATATCACTAAAATAGGCATGTTGTGTGGAGACATTAACGATTCTATGGACATCAATCAACTAGCTACTTTTGATGTTGATATTGATATCACAAATAGTGGGTCTCCAATCATGCAACATGATTATGACATTGTTGATGACCAAAACATGTCAAATGCATGAGAGGAAACTGAGGAGCCTATCATCAATGAAATTAATAACTCTGAACTTGGTAGATGCCAAGATATTTTTTATAGATGCAACAAAACGATCCAAGAATCAATGATGCAACCTCCACATTCTATTTCAAAGGAATTATTGATGGAGGTGCTTATGGACAAGTTTGTTGTTGAAATGAAGAATCAATGCATAAATGATTTTTATTTTAAGTATAATGATAACGAGCGCACATTGAAGTAAAATAAAATATTTCTAAGCCCCAAAAAGAGGCCTTTCCAACAACAAAAGAAGCATCTGTTTCTTCTAGACTTGAATGTGGATGTAGAACAATATGAATCTTTCAACTCCCCCTTCACTGGGAAACTCCAGTTGGTTTCCTCCATGAACACTACACCAATTCAAGGTCATGGAAATGCTTCCAAAATCATTTCCAATGCTGATGCAACACAATATAATTGTCCAATAGCATATGGAGCTGGTTCGAAGAAGAAATATCTCGAAGAGGAACTAGAGGAAATGTATGCAAAGAAGAGGTCAACGACAATCATTCCAGGTATAATTTTTGTTATTATTTGAACTAAAATATGTCAAATGGAGTCAAAGAACATAGAGAAGCTTATGATTGTAATATATTAATTGGTGGAGAATGTGTTTTGCGAGCCACACCACAAAGGATTGCAAGGCATAGGAATTGCATTAAAAAAAATTCAAATTCATCTCAACCATCACCGATCAATCTTACACTATCACAATTAGAGTCACTTCCAACCATGAATCTATTAGTAGGTTTGTTTTTCTATGAGGTTAATTTTTTGTTGGATTACTTGTGAAACATTATAATTTTTAATTGTTTGGTATGTGTATTTAGGTGATGTCTCTCATGTTACACAAACACCATCAATAAGGCGAACAAGGTTGACATTATTCCATGAATTGGATTGATAAAATCAAGGTACACTACTAGAAATGGAAATACTACCAGACAATGATTTTGTAGCATGGACACTCTACATTTTTTGGTACAATTTTTACAGTAGTAAATTCAGTGCAAAATCGACCATTGTTGGTTGCAAGATTTGTTACTATATAATGCACACTTTAATGTTTTGAGTGACAATTAAGAATCATGTAGCATATTTTGGATAGAGATTATGGACAACTCCTGGTATAGATATGTGGTCATTGCAGTCTCAAAATACATGATATTGAGTTAGAAAATGCTAGTGAAGATTCGGTTGCATCTTCAGGAATACATTGAATCCATCTTAAATTAAAATTTCAAGAAAAATGACTGCAATATTATGAAAACATTTTAAAACTATTCTCATTCCTTGATTTTGTTATTTTTAAAACTATTCTCATGCCTTGATTTTTCTATTTTTTTAAATGTTTACATTGCTTTTTGGAAGACTTAGTCATCCTTTTTAGGTTATTTCAAGAAAAAATATATTTCATTGGCAGTTCTACTAGGAATTGCATTTGATCAGAATATGTTGTGAGTACAAAACTTAATATATAAATATTTGTTTTACCATTGTAATGATGTGAGTATCTTATTTTTATTAATTCAGGGACATAAAATAATTTAGGCATGAATACAAAAAATATAGATTGTGTGCTTTTAAACAAGTTGTCATTATATGATGGATGTGATGGCAGAAGAAAACACTAATATTTGTCAAATTGGTTGGCAAAAACAATTTTTTTTTCTCTAAAAGTTGTATGTTTCTTAATTAATTTTCTGAATTTGGCATTATTAGGTGTGTTTGTTACTGCTAAAAGTAAGTTAATATTTGTTTTGGTAATTCAAAATGTTGTGTATTTCTTAATGAATGTTATGAATTTGGCACTATTAGGTGTGTTGGTTATGGCTAAAAGTAAGTTAATATTTGTTTGGTATTTGTGTTTATATTGTGATCTTAATGGAGTGTGAGTGTAGTTTTTGACATATTATTTTATTTTTACTCATCTTAAAGAAAAAAATGGTCACAAGGTCTCTCATCATTTATATTTAATTTAAATTTTTGATTAAATATGATTGCATGAATATGATTTGACATGCTTGAATTTTAGTAGTGTGGATTTCTCAAGATGATCATCTCTCTTCTGACTCCCTGTTTGTTTCTTTTATGCAATTGATGATTTATTATTTTGAAAGTTCAGTTTATAATTGAAAATTTATATACCTTGAAAAAAAGTAATGAATTTTGTATATATAACTTGAGATATATATAATTTAATATGAACAACCTTTGCATCTACCTCTTAAGAAGTTTCATGGTACATAATATTAAATATTACCTTATTGCAAAGACCTTATTACTAATAAACATTATTTGCACTTGAATTGGAATTAAAAATCTTAAGCTGAGCTAGTCTGATTTTCAAAAATGCATGTGACATATAGAATTGGGAATCCTCATAGTTAATAATCCAAATCTCTAAACCAGATTAAATATTTGGAATTAAAAATCTATTCAGAATTAAAAATCTCCAATTTAAGTTTTCTTTTTCCTTCCATATAAATGAATATAAATTTTTCACCAACTACCCTTCAACATAGCAGCTTTGCGTAAAGGGAAACAAATGTCAATGCAATGATTCACTAAAAAATGTTAAAAACATATGGGATTCCTAGTCCTAAACTTTAGATGAAGCCACAAAACTTTGTTCCCTGAAATGCTCCTTTGATTGCTGAAGTCTAGCTAAAAGAACAAGTGATGAATGTATGGTCCAGCTACATGAGTGTTTTTCAGACCACATAGCTCAATAAAAACACTGAAAGAGCTCCCCCACATTATAGCTTAGATAGCTGCTCTTGCACATCCATTTTCTTAATGAAATAATATCAACAAACTTTTGGTTCACTCATTTGTAGAGCAGTCTGCAGGTTGAAATTTGCAATCTGTGGGTCCATGATTTATTATGACACCAACCAACTGGCCCTTTAGACAATGAAAGTAGCGCAATGATACAATCTTTATAAGGCAAGACTTGATAGCAATAAGTGGTGTTAGACATTCCCCAAGTCTTTACAAGCATGCTTGGCCCAATACCAAAATCACCTAATAAGATAAGCCTCCATATTATTTATAGAAGCTGATCAATTGATAAGAATAAGGGAGCTCCAATGAAAGCTATGTTTGAGCCATCACAATGTGCTAGGAAGGAAAGGCCTCCACATGTCACCATACATGTACATAAATAATTCAAGTGACGTAATCCAAGCATGATCCAAGATAAATCTATCCATGCCATCAAGTAAACAAGCCACACACTCAATGAATACCAATAATGCATATGATCTAGATGGCACATCCAGTCAAGAGAACTAAGGCATCCTCATGGAAAAGACTCCATGTGACACATGTGAATGAAGCACACCATACATCCATAATCATCCATATGAGAACATATCAATATAGATGGGAAACGTCAATTTCCAAATAACTTGTTTATGTAGTCTGTGGAACTCAATAGCAACTCATTGTTTCAAGCCAAGACCCTAGCATCAATGGGAAAACTTAACACACAAAAGGAAAAGTTCCTACTTCACAAAGTTTTCCAGACCACATAGTGCACAATGCAACAAATTGTATTTTATATTTGTACATACATCAAGAATGATAAGTGTTTTCCAGGCTTGCTTGGTCTAGAGAACCTTTTCTTACAATTATTTCGAGAATCAAATGAACAAGCACAAGAATAAATCAGCTTAGTCATTTCCTTTTATAGATGCAGACAAATCTATGCTAGCTACACTAGAACTCTCCATTTATGTCGTAGTAACACAAGTTTACAAAAATGGTAGAGGCCATATATACAGAAATTGGAATATATATTACAAAATGTTTATGGCATGAACCAAAGATGTTTCAAATCCTTCTCAATGCCAATTTTAAATTACATTTTACTATCCTGTTTAATGAAAAATTGAGATTGGCACATGAAATATGATGCTCACAATGCATTAACAAATTTGAAATATATTTTAGAAGCTTTCTTGCTTAACCCATGAGAGTCTGCTGATCATTTTTCTCTACACCCAATTTGTGAAGCTCTCCAAGTATGATCTCACTTTTATTATGGGTCACAAGGATTTCCACTTTCTTATTGTTCTTTTTAATAGAAACTGTGTTTTTTTTTGGAGTGGGGTCCTGGATCATGGTTCTCACATTGAATGAAATGAGAATGAATTTGGTCCAGTGGTAGTAATCTCGCATCAATATACCCTGCACCACGATCCAACTGAAAATGGATCCCAAATCATATGGCTATAATCTCTTTTGTGTGAACCCATGAGCTTGTTTGGATTTCCATAATCTATTTCATCTTTTAAGAAGATATTGCTTATATATAATAAAGTTGTGAATTATTTGACAGTTCTCAGTTTTAACACGGAAAGTAGTTAACATAATAAATGTCAAGTCCATACATCAAGATTAATAAGGAAAATCCAAATTAAGCATGTGGAAGATTAGTTTCCAGTGCATAGTCAATTACTCCCCAGAAACTATAATTATGTTTTTTTCTAGTGATTACTTGTGGATTTTTCATCTTAATAATTCAGTCCTTTCTGGATTTCAAGCATTTGGAATCTAATTCCCCTCATTAAATTGTTGCTCAAGTTCATCAGCTAAACTACACCTCAGCTTCTCTCACTTTTAGAAAAATTCAGGAGATGTAAAACTTGAACTTGCTTCATTAAGGGAACTAACATGGAAGGAAGACTGAGCTATGCACAAAGATACAATAAAATCATGGAAAAAAATTTTGGGATATTCCTCCTTATTTGCTCCATACTACCATAGTATTCCTTTTCTCCCCATCTTGATGCAGCATGATCTATAACTTATTGAGGTTTAATACTATTAAGGGTTTCATGTTGAGTTTTAAGAGCTCCATATGTTAACTGTTTCAGATTGTTTTTATGAAACATTTATGAAATGGATTGCCGAAATCATACTAGTGAATCTAGATCTAACATCAATAGTGGTTTGGGATATAAAAGAGAACACTAATTCATCCTTCTTATATTATATTGCCACAGCTAGTTCACATAGTGTGTAGTTTGGCTATACACTATAAAGACAAAATTGTATTACCTATCTCGTTGTGATCCATCTAGTATTTCATCTTGTGAAAGATTATATACATAATTGCCTCTAACCATAGTGGGTATTTTTTTCAAAACAACAGTACGCATATCAGACCTGAACATACATATAAAACACTTAGATACATACTTAGAGTGGAACTTAGATACATAAACAGATATATAACAACTGACATACTGATACAAAAATCCATATGATTTCTAATTCCTCAATACTGCTTTGGCATGACGGTCAAAACTATTCATGATCACTTGTTACTTTGTCGATCAAAATATGGGCCTATTGATCTACCTCTTCATTACGGGAACCTCCAACAAGGTATCTTCAAGAGGAGTGTCTTTTGGAGCAGAGTCTGAAGTGTTTGAAGAAAATCCTTTGCTACACTGGGATGGGAGGTTCCACCTTTGAAAGTTGAACATAGACTCTAGCCTATTGGGATAAGAAAGCACATTGTGTTCCATGGAACTTATTTGTTGCCTCGACTCTGTGGAGGCCTCTTGAAGCTGGGATTTTCTCTCTTAAAGTTTTATTTTCAAGGAAATAGGGGATTCAGTAATCATCATTCTCACTTGCCAAGAATTATTGTTGGAAGACGTGTTGGGAGTCGTTAATTACTCAACTGATGGGCACCATAATTTTGAAGAGGAAACACCGCCTAGATTTGTATCCGCGGAAACTCTGAAGAGTCGCCACACCGCCTTACTTGAAGAGACAGACATTAGATTATTAAATTTTGAAAATCCATTTTGATGCTACAAAATTGGGTCAATGAGCGCATCTAATTTCAGAAGGGCCAACACAGTTTTCCATTTCTGTTAGCCTATAACACTGTAACAAAGCAGTTAGTTTTGCAGAGATAATTTTAATTGTGAAAGGTCAATTAGCACTTAATGGACGACTAAGATGAAACACTATAAATACCTATATTGCAATCGTGATTTACACACAGAGATACATAGACAAAGTTATATAAATATAGATACAGAGTTGAAGTTAAACTCTGAATTTTACTCTGTATTTTATTTATACTCTGTTTTTTGAAGTTTGAAAACTCCTAGTTATTTTGAAGTTAGTTTGTTGTAGCAATTTGAGAGATCAGAGTATATTTTTTGTAAAATATGTTTGATTGCTGAAACAGAGTATTAGTCTTAATTTTAAGAACACAGGGGTCATCAAAACAGAGTTAAAAAGTTAGTTGCAACTCAGCTGCAACTGTCAGTTGTAACTATCCTGTAGATTGTTGTTAGTTACATAGTTAGCTACAACTATCCTATGTTGAAATATTGTAACTTCGAAGAATATTCTATATGTATCTTTTTGTGGTCCTCGATGGTCCTACCGGGAGAACCACTTGTATTACTTTGTACCCAATGCTTCTAATTGGAAGAACTAATAAGAGTCATGAGGTAGTCCCCTCTAATTGTAAAGGTGGGTCATTAGCACCCCAGTGTGGTTACTTGAGCCTACATGTGTAACTAGAGCCTACATGATTTAACTCGAGCCTACATGTCGAATGAGTTAATTAAAGTGAACAGATGAATATAAATATAGGTGTGGTGCTCCTCATTTGAGACACACACACACACACTTGTATAGCGCATTAGTGGAGAAGAGAAGAGTAGCAGGAGAAGGAGGAGGATCAGGCTTTGATCTCCTTGTTGGTTTTATCTTTTACCTTTTTTGGGGCATCTATATTGAGGAAGATTTTGCTGGGTTTTTCTCTTTAGGGTTTTCCCAGGATAAATCTGTGTTGTTCTTGTGATACTGTTTCTTTCAGTGATCCTGTTTATATGCTTTCGTTATGAAAAATGAAATGATATACTGATGTCTTAGCTAAGCATATGAAAATTTAACATGGTATCAGAGCTAACCTGAATAGGACAGCTTTCACAAGCTACAAAAGATAGGGCTTCTTACTTTTTGGTTCTCTCTCCACAATCGATCAGCAAAAGAAGGCTAGGCTGACTCTCCACTGAAGGGAGCATCTTTCTATCGAAGCATAATTCAATTCCGAGCATTTTTAGTTTTCGGTATGGGAAATTAGGGCTTCTTGCTGAAGAGGAATTTTTAAGTGACCCTGGCATAGGATTTCTCTCCTCATCAAAATCGAAGTTTAGAGACCTGGATCAAGATGGTTGGGTGAAACTCCAGGAAAGTCAAACCCTAGTTTGACCCCGAGCTAGAAAAACCCTAAATACTAAAACTGCTAAGTTTTGGTACATTCGCTATATCCCAAGATTGGCGAAGGCTCGGGAGTTGAAAATTTTAGAGGCCAATGATAACATCCTGATGTACACTGTGTCCACAATTCATCCTGAGATTCGCTATATTCTGGGAGATATGATCCCTCAACATTAGGGTTCTAGCCTCTTCTAGAATTCATCCCTAAATAGGACACCTGGTAAAAATTGCTATAGAGTGGGCTACAGAGGTCCAAATTAAATTATTGAAGATTTTATAGAAATACCACAGACTGTAATTTCTGTGGTCCGAATTTTAGAACCAGAAGATGAAACAGTGACATGTGGTAGGCTATACAACTTCGCTATTCTGAACAGTCCTGTAACAGGTCACCTTGGGAAAAGGATCATAAATCCCAATTGGTGAAACCAATTTGGATAAAACCTATGGTTTTGGATCAGGGACATGCGAGGTTACCTCAATGAGAAATTTTAGATAGAGAGGAGTAGTAATTTCAGAGATATCACAAAAGCAGTGACAGACATTTTTGCAGAAGAATTTGCAAAACTAGGGCTTCCTGTTCTGAGAGCTTTCCTCCACTATTTTCAGAAAAGGAGTACATTGGATAGCTCCATTTGAAGATATTTATCTTTCTATACAATCATATCTGAAATATTCCATGTTTTGAAAATTAGGGTTTCTCTGACAAACCCTAGATCATCTAGTTCCGGAAGCAGGACGAACACCTCAAATCGGTAACATATAATCTTTTGCTATTTGAATTTGAGGTTCTCATTTCAAAGTGATCTATCACATCAGCTTGTTGATAAGCTTGGTGAAGTTGACAACTTCCAAGCATGGAAGCATTTGATCTCTCTGAAGAAAATGAATTGGACACCTACATGAGTAGAAAGGTTCCAGCTCCATACGGAGATGAGGCTCAAAGCCTTACACAAGAAGAACTTGATCAAGGCCAAGAAGATCATTGTTGATTCAATCACGGATCAAATTGTACCACAAGTGTCTTCCCTAAAGACACTGAAGATGTTTGATTCCTTTATCAAGCTATTTGAAGATAAGAACATAAATCAGAAGATGGCTTTAAGAAAACAGTTGAAGAATGTGAAGATCCAGAATGCAGAACATCTTGAAGTAGTAGAAGAAGAAGCAGAGAATGCAGAAATGGTGATAGCCACCTTGAATGGTCTCCCAGGATCGTGGGATTCATTCATGTGAAGAATGTATGCCAGAAGGAAGTGATTACTTTCAGTTGAATCTGGGAAGAAGAAGAAGCTCGACTCATAAGAAGAGAAGAAGAAGATGGGAGCAATTGAAGATCAATCTCTCACTATTCAAAGAAGATCCCTCAAGCGATGAGTAATGTGGAGAACTCAATTCTTGAAGAACATCTTATCCATCTTATCATTTGAATAAGAAATGATGATGTCATGAATGAAGAAGATGATGAAGCAAAATGATCAAGATGGAGTTTACCCACGAAACAAATAAAAGATAAGTATTCAATTGCCATTTCATGATATTGTTTTGTTATACATTTGATTATATTCAATTGATGTGTTATGCATGATAGATTGTTTGCATTAATGACTATATACTACTAATATGCATGTGATGGGTAAGTAGCTCATGGTGTTCTCCATTGCTACTTATCTAGAATGAAGCCACCTTGATGACATATTGGATTAGTGAACAATCTCAATAATGTCATGATAGAGATGGAAGGAATCTAGAAAGTTTCTGTGAGATATGGATGAATTTTGTATTGGCTAAACAGTTGCATGATGCATAAGAATTTGTCGTTATGCATATGTTTTATGAAATAGTTCTAACCATGCAGCTGGTGCATTTGAATTGTAGGAAAGGTCCTGTACAACCTCCTACAAGAAGGATGAGACTTGTTCTGAAGAACAAGTGATGACAATTCAAGATTCACTGCAATAAAATCTGAAGCTCCCAGGGTCAGAGACACCATGATAGAAGAAAGAGCTTTAGAGAGCGGTAGATCCACCTCGAAGGATGAAGACCACCATGGGTATGAGAGATAACTCAAGATGAAGAAAATAATGCTATGATCAAAGAATAACAGTTGATCATGGGGAATGATGTATACAATATGATTTCAAGACATAAAGGGAAGTACGTAGTATCCTCCATATGGATCCACAAGAACAAGTGTACAAAGCAAGGTTCGTGATTTGCCTTAGAAAGAATAGACTATGGCATGACATACTCTATTGACCAGTATATATCAAGCATAGAACCACCTGTACAGAATGAAGAGGGAAGATGATACTCCACATCAGGGGGAGTGACTACAGAAGATATCTGAGTTTGACATGGTACGGCATAATGGATAGCTTTGTGATGGATCGAGACTTTACCAAGAGTAAAGTGGGTTCCAACCTTCAAGGTTGAATACAGAAGACTAGGATATGTTGATGAGCTGACAAGACGAACTCATGGAAGATGTTATGATGAAAGAATACTAGAATGATGTTTGGGATATAGTACTCAAACCAGAAAGCAAGAATGTGGTATCTTCCAAATGGATTTGCAAGATAAAATATGTTGCTGATAGAAGTAAGGAAATACTTGTGGCTAGAGGTTTCTATCAGAAAGAGGAATTAATTCTGAAGAGACACTTACTCCAGGAAGTAAGGTACACTTCCTTTAGAACTATCATGGTAGTTTCTTCCATGATGAAGTAAAGACAAGCCTTCCTTAATGGAATGATTGAGGAAGAGTTTTACATCGAATAGTCACAAGGATTTGAAGTTGAAGACAGATGGACTCACATGTGCAAGTTGAAGAAGGCCCTCTATGGCCTGAAGCAAGCTCCCAAAGCTTGGTATGGAAGAATAGATAGTTTCCTGATGAGCATGGGCCTTGCCAAGAGTAAAGTCGATCCTAACATTTACTACAAGGTTGTAGAATATGAACCTATCATCCTATTATTATATGTGGATGACTTATTCTTGACACGGAATGAGAAACAAATCATGGAAAGAAAGAAGAAACTAGTAGAATAATTTGAGATGAAAGACCTTGGGTCAATGCATTATTTCCTAGGTCTGGAAGTATGGCAAAGTTCAGAAGGAATCTTTCTCAACCAGGGAAAGTATGCGGTAGAGATATTGAAGAGATTCAATATGTTGGAATGCAAAGCCATGGCCACACCCATGGACTCCAACCTGAAGCTATTAGCTGATGACTCATCAAAGTTAGTGGATGTGACTCATTACAGACATATCATTGGGTCATTAATGTGCTTATGAAATACCATACCAGACATTTGTTTTGCTATGAACACCTTAAGTCAATATCTTGTTCAACCAAGATGGGTTCACCTAGTAGCTTCAAAACATGTGATGAGATATCTGAAAAGGGACTATAGACTTTGGCCTATACTATGATGGAAACCATGACTACAGATTGTATGGCTATACAGATGCAGATTGAGCTGGAGGTATCTTAGACAGGAAAAGCACATCAGGTAGATTCTTTTGGGTCTATTATGAGTTCATGGTTTAATAGGAAATAGTCCAGTGTTTTTCTTAGCACGGCTAAAGCAGAATACATAGCAGATTGCTCTGCTAAGTTGTGAAGCCATATGGCTTTGGAAGCTGATATCAGGTCCCTTTGACCTGAAGATAGATACAGATGATGTTGATTCAGTATTTCTATATTGAATATAGAGATGATGATGATTCAGTATTCCCATCTGAAGATATAGATGATGATGATTTCAGTATTCCCATACTAAAGATATAGATGATGATGATTTCAGTATTCCCATACTGAAGATATAGATGATGTTTCAGTATTTACATACTATAGATTCAGATGCTGGTGATTCAATATTTCTATACTGAATATAGAGGTGATGATGCTTTCACTATCCACATACTGGAGATACAGATGGTGATAGTTTAGTATCCACATACTGAAGATGTAGATGATGATGTGTTGGCGAAACCTCTGTCCCGAGTAAAGTTCGAACACTTTCGAGACAAGCTTGGTGTGGTTTGAAAAGACCTTCCCTGAAAGGGGGAGTAGTGATGTTGCAGTGGGATTGTATCATCCCAGGACATATGTCCAGAAGTGATTTGGTGACTTCGGTCATCGAGAATGTGGCAAGATTGTATCATCCTTGAACTTCGGTTCAGAATGGATCTGGTGTAACTTCGGTCATCGAGAATGTGGCAGGATTGTATCATCCTTGAACTTCAGTTCAGAATGGATCCGGTGTAACTTCGGTCATCGAGAATGTGGCAGGATTGTATCATCCTTGAACTTCAGTTCAGAACGGATCCGATGTAACTTCAGTCATCAAGAATGTGGCAGGATTGTATCATCCTTGAACTTCGGTTCAGAACGGATCCGGTGTAACTTTGGTCATCGAGAATGTGGTAGGATTGTATCATCCTTGAACTTCAGTTCAGAACGGATCCGGTGTAACTTCGGTCATCAAGAATGTGGAAGGATTGTATCATCCTTGAAATTCGGTTCAAAACAGATCCGGTGAACTTCGGTCATTGAGAAGGTGGCAGGATTGTATCATCCATGGACTTCGGTTCAGAACGGATCTGGTGAACTTCGGTCATCGAGAAGGTGGTAGGATTGTATCATCCTTGGACTTCGGTTCAGAACGGATCCGGTGAACTACGGTCATGAAGAAGGTGATAGGATTGCATCATCCCTAGACTTTAAGTCCAAAAGAGATCCAAAGACTTCTTTGTCCTTGTACTGTGGTTTGCAGGTTGTTGCTGATGATGATGATGCTTCTGATTGAAAGATCAGAGTGTGATGATGACGATGTTTTGATATTGATATTTTGATGATGATGATGTTGATATTTTGATAATGTTAATCATAATGATGTTTTGATGATGATGATGTATCTGATCGAAAGATCAGAGTATTATGATGATGATGTTGTTGCTGATCGAAAGGTCAAAGTACTGAAGATGTTGCTGATCGAAAAAGGTCAAAGTGCTGAAGATGTCACTGATCAAAAGATGTTGCTGATCGAAAGGTCAAAGTGTTGAAGATGTTGCTGAAGATGTTACTGATCGAAAGGCCAAAATACTAAATATGTTGCTGAAGTTGTTGTTGATCGAAAGGTCAAAGTGCTGAAGATGTTGCTGAAGATGTTGCTGATCGAAAGGTCAAAGTATTAAAGATGTTGCTAAAGTTGTTGCTGATCGAGAGGTCAAAGTATTGAAGATGTTGATGCTAATCAAAAGGTCAAAGTGTTGATGATGATGTTGCTAATGTTGCTGATCATAAGATCAGAATATAATGATGATGATGATGCTGTTCGAAAAATCAAAATGCTGAAGAAGTAGTTGCAGATCAAAACAGTCAGAGTGTTGCTGTTACCAAATACCGAAGATTGAAGATGAAGACTACCTGATGTTGAAAAGCTTCCAATCATTTATAGATGTATTACCCTGATGATGTTGATGATGTCCTCTATCTCTCTCCTACTATTGTTTTTGTTGATGTTGTAGAATACCCTTCTCGTTAAGGGGGAGTGTTGAAATATTGCAACTTCGAAGAATATTCTATATGTATATTTTTGTGGTCCCCGATGGTCCTACCGGGAGAACCACTTGTATTACTTTGTACCCCGATGCTTCTAATCGGAAGAACTAATAAGAGTCATGAGGTAGTCCCCTCTAATTGTAAAGGTGGGTCATTAGCACCCCAGTGTGGTTACTTGAGCCTACATGTGTAACTCGAGCCTACATGATTTAACTCGAGCCTACATGTCGAATGAGTTAATTAAAGTGAACAGATGAATATAAATAGAGGTGTGGTGCTCCTCATTTGAGACACACACACACACTTGTATAGCGCATTAGTGGAGAAGAGAAGAGTAGCAGGAAAAGGAGGAGGATCAGGCTTTGATCTCCTTGCTGGTTTTATCTTTTACCTTTTTGGGGCATCTATATTGAGGAAGCTTTTGCTGGGTTTTTCCCAGGATAAATCTGTGTTGTTCTTGTGATACTGTTTCTTTCAGTGATCCTGTTTATATGCTTTCGTTATGAAAAATGAAATGATATACTGATGTCTTAGCTAAGCATATGAAAATTTAACATCCTGTAGGTGTTGATTTGAGTTTTAAGTGAGTTATAAGTGTTGTTGATACAGAGAGTAACACTCCCCTTCCTTCCCACAGTGGTATCAAAGCCTGGTTGAGTTTTCTTTCTCATTTTTCTATTTATAGAATTTGGAATTTAATTTGTGATGGCTACTGATAGTAGTGTAGTACAGCCACAAATTCCTGTGTTGACTAAAAGAAGCTATGATACATGGTTTATTAAGATGAGAACTATCCTGCATGCTAAGGATCCTTGGGAGTTTGTTATGCTTGGGTACACAGAACCGTTAATCAAGCTGTTGAATTGGCTCTGTCAAATGTTGAGCATGTTATGTTAAAGGAAAATAGAAAAAAGGACAACAAAGCTATTGGCCTTATTCAGCAAGGCCTAAGTGATCCATATTTCTGAAGATATCAAGTGCTGAGTCTTCAAAGAAATCTTGGGACACTCTTGAAACTTGCTATCAAGGTGTGACCAAGGTAAAGAATGTTAAGTTGCAGAACTTGAGAAGGGACTTTGAAAATATGAAGATGAAGGACAGCGAGACTGTTGATAATTTTATGACACAAGTTATTAACATTGTAAACCAACTAAGGAAGTATGGTGAAGACCTCTCAGATCACCGTGTGATTGAAAAATTACTGAGATGTTTTCCAAAGAAGTTTGAAGCAGTGGTTGTTCCAATTGAAGAGTTTAAAGATCTCATTCAAATGCACATTGATGAGCTGAATGGTTCTTTGATTATTCATGAATCAAGAATGAACAGGTATGATGATACTCCATTAGAAAATGCTTTTAAATCTCAACTACATGTTACTATAGGTAGAGGTAGAGGAAGAGCTAGTAGAAGAGGAAGTGGAGGTCGAAGTGCTGATCATAGTGACATCAGAAATGATTCATAATATGAAGAGAAGTTACAGCAGAATACTCCTAATGTAAGGGGGAGTAGCAGCAGAACATGGAATCCAAGAAATTAAAGGTATGATAGATCTAAAGTTCAATGTTTCTATTGTAAGAAATTTGGGCATTTTGCTAACAAGTGTTGGAAGAAGCAAGCAGATGCTAGTAAGTTGTCTACACACACTACAGAGGAGACTGAAAATGAAGAGAAGCCTATGTTTTTAACTTGTAATGTCTCCCAGGAAAGTTCAAAAGATATATGGTTCTTGGACAATGCATGCAGCAACCACATGACTCGAAACAAGGAATTGTTTTTAATTCTAGATACAAGCATTCTGTATGAAGTGAAGTTAGGTGATGTGTCCAGTAAGGTAAAAGTTAATGGTAAAGGTGTCATTGTTGTATATGCCAAGAATGGTAAATGAAGAACAATTCATGATGTTTATTATGTTCCTGGTTTAATGTGTAATTTATTAAGCGTTGGACAATTGTTAGAGAAAGAGTACAAAGTGTTATTGAAGAACAAGGTATGCACTATTTATAACAAATATCCAAGTAAGCAGTTGATAGCCATAGTAGAGATGACAAAGAATAGAATGTTTCCGTTGATTATGAGAAATGATTTGACTTACTCTTTGAATGCTTATAAAATTAAGAGTTTAGATCAATCATGGTTTTGGCATTTGAGGTATGGCCATTTACATTTTGGTGGCTTAGATTTACTATAGAAGAAGCAGATGGTAAAAGGGTTTCCCAATATTGAGCAGCCAACAGGCTCATGTGAGAGCTGCATTGGAAAAGAATTATAGAGAGAAATTCATTTCCAAAGTCTCATACAGATCAAAAGCGCCATTAGAGATGGTACACACCGATTTGCGTGTACCGATGCAAATACCTTCTTTGACTGGTAATGTTTATTTTATGACTTTAATTGATGATTTCAGCTGAAAAACTTGGGTGTATTTGTTGAAACGAAAATCTCAAGCTTTTGATGTGTTTAAAATTTTTAAAGCTATGGTTGAAAAGGAGAGTGACATATTCATTAAAGTCTTGAGATCATATAGAGGAGGTGAGTATAAGTCAAATGATTTTGTGGAATTTTGTCAATACTATGGAATTAAAAGATAGTTTACTTCCTGCTACACTCCACAACAAAACAAAGTAGCGGAAAGAAAGAATCGAACCATTATGAACATGGCTCAAAGTATGATGAAGGCGAAGCATATTCCAAATGAATATTGGGGAGACGATGTTACTTGTTCAGTATACATTCTGAAAAAAATCCCAACTAAGAGCATGAAATATCGAGTTCCCTAGCAAGCATGTAGTGGTAAGTGTAGCAACATATCTCATTTAAGGATTTTTGGGTGTGTAGCTTATGCACATGTACCTAAAGAGATGAGGAGAAAGTTAGATGACAAAAGTCAAAAATGTATTTTTGTTGGATATAGTGAAGAATCTAAAGCATATAGACTCTATAATCCCATCACCAATAAATATGTCATCAGCAGAGATGTGGTGTTTAAGGAAGAAGAAGCATGGGATGTCAACATAAATAAGTTAGTTAAAGAGGAAGATGTTACACCTCAGGAAGAAGATGAAGAAGATGAATAGGGAATACATGGAGGACAATTAACTCCACATACACCCACCAGCAGTAAGAACACCAGTAAGAACGCCCAGAATTCATGAACATGGTGAACCACCAAGTGTTGGTGGACAACAAGGAGCATGATCAAAGGTAAGTAATGAATCAAATCCTACATTAGCTTCATTAAGAAACAGAGTTAGAGGTCAGAAGACTAGAATTTTAATAGAATTGTATGAGCAAAATGAAGAAGTAGATCAAGTTTCAAATTTTGCATTTATAGCATGTGATCCTGTAAATTTTGATGAGGCTGTTAAAAAGGATGTTTGGATAAAAGTAATGGATGAAGAAATTGATTCCATAGAAAGAAATAGTACTTGGGATCTTGTAGATTTTCCTGATAATAAAAATTGTATTGGTGTCAAATGGATTTATAAGACTAAGTTAAATGTTGATGGTGATGTTGAAAAATACAAAGCAAGACTTGTAGCTCAGGGGTTTAGTCAACAACCTGGTATTGATTATAATGATACCTTTGCACATGTCACCAGACTTGATATGGTAGGGATAGTATTATCTATTTCTTCTCATAATAAATGGTATGTACATCAAATGGATGTAATGTCTGCATTTTTTAATGGATCTTTAGAAGAAGAGGTTTATGTGAGAAACCTCTTGCATATGAAATTGATGGACAAGAAGATGAGGTCTACAACTTAAAGAAATCATTATATTGATTGAAGCAGGCACCTAGAGTATGGTACAGCAGGATTGATGAATACTAGAATAGTGAAGGATTCAACAGAAGTCCAAGTGAGCCAACATTGTATACAAAGGTAAATAAAGAAGGTAAAATACTGATTGTTGGCTTATATGTGGATGATTTTATCTTCACTGGATATCTTTCAGTAGATGAGTTTAAGAAATCCATGAAAACAGAATTTGAGATGACTGATTTAGGAATGATGAAATATTTTATTGGTATTAAAGTAACTCAATCTAAGAATGGTATTTTTATCATTCAAACTAAGTATGCAAATGATGTACTGAAAAGATTCAGAATGATGAATTGTAAGGCAGCTGTAAAGAGGATGATGGGTCAAAAGTTGATCCAACGTTGTATAAGAGACTTGTAGGAAGTCTCATGTACTTAACTACAACAAGACTTGATATAATGCTTGCAGTGAGTTTGATTTCGAGATTTATGAAGTCTCCAAAGAATTCCCAATGGCAAGTTGGAAAGAGGATTCTAATATATATTGTTGGAACAACAAATTTTGGTATCCAGTATACATCAAACTCAAATTTTAAGTTGATTGGATATACCGAAATTTATTTTGCAAATTCTATAGATGATAGAAAGGGCGCATCTAGATATGTATTCAGTTTTGGATTGAGATCAGTAGCGTGGGATTCAAAGAAGCAGCCCATAGTGACATTATTCTTTGTTGAGGCAGAGTATGTTGCAGCAGAAACAACTGCATGTCAAACTATGTGGATGAGAAGAACTATTTCTAAGTTACAACATGACCAAGATGAACCAACTCAAATTTTTTGTGACAATAAATCAGCCATTACACATTCAGAAATCAGTGTTTCATAAAAGAAGTAAGTATATTGATACAAGGTATCATTTTATTCGAGAACCGATAAACAACAAAGAAATCAGTATGGAATTTTGTAGATCAGAAAATCAGGTTGTAAACCTATCAACAAAACCTTTGGGAAATGAGTTGTTTGAGTTTCATAGGTAAAACATTGAGGTTTGTAAGCTGTAACAAAAATCTAGTGTTACAAAATTTTGATTTTTGGGTGTAGTAATTAAGGGGGAGAACATTGGGAGTCGTTAATTACTCCATCGCTAGCCACTGGAATTTTGAAGAGGCGACACCTCCCAGATTTGTAGCTGCTGAAACTCTGAAGAGCCGCCCCACCGCCTTACTCGAAGTGATAGACATCATATTATTAAATTTTGAAAATCCATTTTGATGCTACAGAATTGGGCTAGTGAGCGCATCTAATTTCTGAAGGGCCAACACATTTTTCCATTTCTGACATCGTGTAACACTGTAGTAGAGCAGTTAGTTTTGTAGAGATAATTTTAATTGTGAAAGGTCAATTAGCACTTAATGACCGATTAAGATGAAACACTATAAATATATATATTGTAATAGTGATTTACACAAAGAGATACACAGACAGAGATATAGAAATATAGATACAAAGTTGAAGTTAAAATCTGAATTTTACTCTGTATTTTATTTATACTCTGTTTTTTTAAGTTTAAAAACTCGTAATTATTTTGAAGTTAGTTTGTTGTAGCAATTTGAGAGATTAGAGTATTTTTCTGTTAAATATGTTTAATTGTTGAAACAGAGTATTAGTCTTAATTTTATGAACACAGGGTTCATCAAAACAGAGTTAAACAAGCAGTTGCAACTCAGCAACAACTCTAACAGTGAGCTACAACTGTCAGCTATAAATGTCCTGTAGATTTCTGTTAGTTAAACAGTCAGCTACAACTCAGCTGCAACTGCACCAGTAGATTATTGTTAGTTGCAACTGTCAGCTGCAACATTCTTGTAGGTGTTGATTTGAGTTTTAAGTGAGGTATAAGTGTTGTTGATACAGAGAGTAACACTCCCATGCCTTCCCACAAGACGTTGATGCTTCACAGAGATTGAGAACAAAGGAATCCTGGAGAAGAGGAGAATCCCACCGCACCAAAGCAGGAAATTGCTCACAATATATAAACTTTTCTCTTCCTTTTCATCTTCATAGAATTTTGTGCATGGCTGGTGCAACTATTGATTCATGAACATCCAGGGATGAGTTATTTTCAATTTTGTCATCATTGTGCAGTTGATCACATGCAAATATTCCACATTTCCATTCATGTTCAGCAACAAGGAATTTCATCTTGGATGCGTTCAATGTTTCATCACACCTTCCCTCTCGAGCTCCTGTTTGAGCAATTGCAGTAGAGCTTTGCCAAGTATGTCCCTTACTCATCTTCACATCATGTAACATAAATTTTCTATCTAAGATTTTGGTTTCTCGGTACTTCACTGTGTTTATATACGGAGTGGGATATGGGATTCTGATTCAAAAATATATGCAGTTTCCATACATATAACAACAATTACTAACTGCCCTTAATCCTCAATGCAATTTTATAAACTCAAATGATTTATAGGAATTTTAATCCTTGGAATGCTTAATTTTAGTGGTCAATTTCTGGTATGCGGATGTAATTTATACAATCCCTTTCATATACGAGTTATGCTAACTATAACGAAAGACAAGCATTTTATGTTGTTTTGTATGTGAAAGCATACTGTAGCTATATTAGGGTGAACAAAACTGTACAATATTATTGTTTACTTGGCCTGTGTTGCTGAACTCATAATCATGGACACTTGAGTGACAGAAAAATCTCCTTCCTGATTTTCTGGTGTGACCTTCGTTTGATCTATTATGCCGGACTCCTCTCTTTGATACTCCAAAAGCCTAAATTCTGTATTATACCTGAAAGCAAGCGCAAAGGATGAGGGCGTTAAATTTTGAACTTGAAAAATTGTCGAATGAACTCGAGATGGAGAGGTTGATGAAGGCATTAAATTTTCTTTACGTAACGCTTGCGCTGCAGTTTGATATGGACATCGAGATGTGGTGCTGGGGCCATGAAAACGAAATCAACTGTTGGGGGAGTGAAGCGGTTTTGTGAAAATCTGGGTGGAAGAAAACAAGGCGTTTTGGTTAGCCCATATCCCAGTCCATAATTTTTTAGGGTAAATGCTAGTAGGACACTGCCAACTAGCATGTGTAAGGTGAAACATGCTAGTACAACAATGATCACCTGTTTTTTGTGAAAGAATGCATTTTTTAGGGTTTTTCTAAGGGTTTTCAGGAGATGGTTTGGTCTCGAAACTTGTTTTTATAGCCTCCTAGGTATCCTATGGACCAAGAAAGAGGTAAGAAGGTTCTACAAAATTCCCGAATATGGTTCTTCCATACATTAATGTTTTTTGGGTGACTGACATTAGCCTTCAAGAAGTGTCGTCATGCGACCAAACATGTAAGTGTCGCTATAACACCAAATCGGTTTGAGTGTTTGCAGAGAGTTAATGCAAATCCTTAACAAAAAGAAACGTTTTGAGATACATATATAAAGAGAACTAAGAGTTGTGTCCTAGAGGCCACGAGTTGGCTTAAAATTTGAGTTGAGATGGTAGTATTGTCTGCGAGATAGTGGAGTGATAGAAGTCATGGACATAGCTGAGCCAGTTTCAAACCCGATACACACCCGCGTCCAAAAATCAAGTCGATTAGAGCATACACTGAAACCTTGTGCTCAATAAATATTCTCGATATAATATTGTAATAGAGGAGGTGTTGTGTTGTAAGTAATAGCCAACACGAGTGGTAAAAGAAAGGGACAGAGCCGTTACCTGACTACAAATTCCTTCTTATCAAGTTGAATGTATTGTTTTCCCTCAAAAACCCATGTAGAGGTGGGGCGTGTCGACCAACCCAGAGAATGGTCCAGCTTGACAACATTTCTATGGCGAGTCTTCAGAGAGAGTCCAAAAGGAGGTTGACTTAAGTACACGTCAAACAACCATAGAACAACCTACCGTGTAAACCTATCCATGACACATAGTATTTTTAAGTCTTAAATATTACTCTTATAATAAGTAATGACTTTTATAGGTGTCACTAATTTATAATTAAGAGAGAGGATAATCCTATTTTAAGAAGAGGAGTATTAATTTATTGTTTTTTTTCACATTAATTTAATGAATTTATGCAAAAAGACCATTGGAATAGTTAGATTATTATTTTAACTATTTAGAATATGAATAGAATGCAAGTTTATAATAGAGGTATTAAACATCAATTGTGAAAAAAATTCTAAGTATTCAAGTTTATAATAAAGGTATTAAACATCAATTGTGAAAAAAATTCTAAGTATTCTACAATAGTTGTAGAACATTAATACGGATATGCTTAATTTTAATTTAGGTCCATAACTATGTCTATCTTTTTAGAATGATTTTTCTATGGGTCAAGTTTATCAATGATGCATAGTTTTTCTAAGTCTTATATATTACTCTTGTAATAACTAATGACTTTCATGGGTGTCACTCATTTATAGTTAAAATAGAGGATAAGCTCATTTTAAGAAGGGAGTATTAATTTATTAATTTATTGAATTTTTTTTCACATTAATTTATTGAATTTATCTAATTGGAATAATAGTTGGATCATTACTTTAACTATTTAGAATGTGAATAGAACGCGATTTTATAATAAAGGTAATTACCATATTTATGTATTGTTTTAAAAAAATTGGGGTTATAGAATATGGGAATGTTACAATCGTGGCCGTAATCTAGAAAATATCTATACCAAATCCATTTAAGTTTACATAGCTATGTAAACCAACTTTAATGAATTAATATAGAGACAAATGTCCAAATGTTATTACAATATAATAGTTTGTTGTTCAATAGGATTTATCATGAATTAGAAGAGTTTGGGTAATACTTCTTGTTATAAAAAATTATTACAAATATTTTACATTATAAAATAAGAGTATCTCTATTAATTATGTTCCTAGTAAAAATATTGTAAATTCTCTTAGAAATATATCAATTTTCTTGATATTGTGCCTTTCCTTATAATACATTATTTCATAAACTTTATTTTATCTAATAGAGAATTTGAAAAGGTATTACACAACCATAGAAAGAAAATATGGAATTATCCTTCTTAAGCTAAACCCTAAACAATAAAATTTTCAAACTAAAGGAACCAACCAACCACATGTGCAACATGAAACCATTCAATATAATACTATCATGTACCATCCTACATCCTAATTGAGTATCCCTTATCCATCAAACTCAATACCACATGCCCTTGTCCCCTAATTTTTCCTATGCCGCCCCTCCACCATTTCTACGAATCTACACGAAATAATAAAATATACCCTAAATATTTTTATTTCCATATAATATAATTAAGCCCCCTTGGTCCCTTAATACATGGAAATACATTTTTTCATTTTGGTATCATAGTTTATTCCCCAATATGAATGGACATGAAAGGATATTTCCTACCAACTGAGCCCCCCATAGACCATGGTAAGGATATAGTTGGCACCTAAAGAGGGCTCGGTGAATCGAGAGTAATAAAGAATCTAGAGTGGAGAGCCTAGAGTGATAGTAAGTTGGTGGTATTGTTTCTCTCAGTGTGGCAAGCTTGGTGTGGAGGTGAGTCTAGTATGGAAACGGTGGTGTGCCAAGCCTACGGCGAGATAAGTTAAGAGAGGTGGTGAGACTGGTGTTAAGGCAAGTATGAGGTGGAAAGTGTGGTGTCTAATCGCTTATGGTGGCGAGTTGTGATGGCCCTAAGGCATAGATATCACTACCATCGAGGAAGAAGGGGAAGGTCGAACTCACTAGGAGATGATCACCAAGCCTTTTGGGAAGAGGTCTTGTGCAGAATTGAGCAGACCAATGGAGCAATGGATTCATTCTCATTAGAGGAATATGATAGGAGAAAAAATGAACTAGATGAGAACAACCCATACTGGATTGGTGTTGTTGGAAGCTCTAATCTCTTGACGACTTCTGCTGAGATCAAGTTCTTTTGGCTTCCGTTGTCAACAACAAAATGTAGAGGCATTCTCTTCACCCACATCTGCGAGTGGAATAGGCGCTCCTCTGACTCTGACTCTTCAGGATCCTCTAGTTGAATCTGTGTGGTAGCAACAGTGGCAGTGGGGTCTACATCAATGATTTGCCTCCCATTATATGTGGCTGTAGCATTGGGTTCGGAATCAGAATCAGGATCTGATTCTGAAGATTTGATCTTGGCCACTAATTATTGCTTTGAGTGACATTCATCAATGTTGTGCCAAGGTACTTTATGAAATTCACACCACTTACCGGTGTCCTTCTTTGTCTTTCCATCTCCCTTCTTTGCTTGTGGTGAGGACTAGTTGTCCTTTCCTTGTCCTGTGTTTTATGGGCCAGGGTTTCCCTTTCCTTGCTTCTGCGGTGGGTGTGCAAGTCCAGAGTCTCGCTTATTCTTTTGTCAAAATTTCTCCTCGATTTTAACAGCGTACCGATAGGCGGATCCAAGTGAAGAGATGTCGAGGAAGTCCATCTCAGTTTGGATGTACCGATGTAGACCACTGTGATATTTCAGAATCAAGTGCCACACGGAGTCCTTGATACTCAGCTTTGTACATAGGTTATGAAAGTTATTGGTGTACTCCGACACCGTCTGGTCCCTTTCTTGACACAGAATGGTCCATTTTGTGTACTGGTCATCATAGTTTCCCACAAGGTAATAATGTTCCCTGACGACATCTATGAAAGATGCCCAAGTGGGATTTGTTTCAAAAATTCCAGACTCGTCTGATGAGTTTTTCTCACAATAAGTACCCCACCAATTTTGGACATGGGGGACTACCTTAAGGAGCACAAAGGTGATCTTTTCTCAGTCGAAAAAATTGTGGACAGAGAAATACCCTTCTAGAACATTCAAACAATTATCTAGGGCATCTGCATCAATTTTTCCTTCAAATAAAGGAATATCAAAGTTAACTTGTACCTTGAAGGGAGTTGCATCCCCGAACCGGCTGCTTGTTGAAGATGCATTTGCCGTTGTCGGCATTCATAGAAGGATTTGGGTGAAACTATCCATCATCTCATTCCTCTGTCGCTCGAGGGCTTCCTCGAGCAATGACTTGATAGGATCTCCTGCTCTGTCGTCTCTCTTTTCTTCCACCATGGGAGGTTGTTTGGGATGGCGAGAATGATCAAGTGAAACTAGTTCGAGACCAAACTCTCTATATTCAGACCTCATCAGGGACAAGCGCCAAGAAACAATCAAAGAGCAGATTGCTCTGATACCACTTATCCGTATTTATGCATGAACGAAATGAAAGAACATATACATAATCATAATCACACACATTTTGAAAAGATAATAGAGATACAGTAAACAAATATTCTATTAAATTGCAGAAATAGAACAGACCGTAATACAATTGCTAGAATGGTGGTAGCTATCTCTGAGAAGAGATGTGGCTGCTACGATCATCTGTGCCACGCTAAATACAAAATGAGGCCAAAGAGGCCTATTTATAATAAGAATGAGGTGAGAACCCCAAAAGTCCAAAATGTAACCCTAGAAGATGAACAGTCATAAAATTTGCGGCCCCAAGGTGGTAAGTTGAACAGTCAACTTCCCGGGGTCATAACTTTTGCATACGATCTCTTATTTGGGCATTCGATAGCTCGCTGGAAAGGTCTATCTAATATTTACAACTTTTGGTCAAAAAAATGCATTTTGATGGAAACCATTTGGCCCTGAATCTCAAAAAAATGTCATTTAGGACCTCAAAACGGCCCCGGAAGTCTAGGACCCAAAAAACTATAGAAAAATAACTAGGAAACTGCCACAATGGACAATTGTTTTGAGCCAGTGGAATAGGTGGGTGGCCACCGATCTCCATCTGGATCATGGTCCCTTGAGTGAAAAGCTCATCAATTTGTATATGAAGTGGAGTAATGGATAAATAATCATATTCAAATGGCCTGCAGAGCATCTTTGATCAAGGGTTACCAAATAAGGTTATAAGTTATAACACTTCCTAATGTGCACTATACTCTTCAGACACAGTTGGTTTTAGCAGCTGGCCTGCTCGGGATATCCAATATAGGGAAAATGTTTGTGAAATTTTTGGTCTTTTATTGCAAGGAAAGCAAGTTTTATTCTGAGAAAACCCTAATAAGGCTTATTTGCATGCTTTTTCATTAATGACATTGAAATGATGACTAATATGATACAATGTATACCCTCTATTAATAACCTTTCGTAATATTGTAAATTAGGGAAGCTTGCAATCCAAACAGTTCAAGCCTTGAGGTACAGGTTTTAAGACACTCAAACCATACATACAGGTGGCATTTTCCCACTCTCTGGTACAGTCTTGCAAAGTAGTTATGGCTGCAACATATGGTGGAATCTGCTTTTTTTTTCTGGAGAAAAGTTATTATGTGTGAGTTTCTAAAAGATTATACTATTGTAGAGCAATCATGATGAACTTGAAGAAAAATTCTTCGAGGAAAGAACAACATTGGAAGCTAAATATCGGAAATTGTATGAACCATTATATTCGAAGGCACTCTCTTCTCATTGCACGACTATTGTTTGAAATGTTAGTAGACAACATCATAATCTCTTGTGGTACTGTGATTGCTGGTTGTTTTAAGTTCTGTATTAAGCTAAATATATTTGTCTCTGTGATTGTTGGTTGTTTTAAGCTACATGCGGTTGTGCCATATCTATAATGCAAATCAAACAGTTTTCTATATTTACTTAAATCTGTCTTCGTATTTCCTCTTTCTTAGTTATAGATTCACCATATCTCATGTTTAGAAGGTTTTTGTGCATGGTTCATGGTTAAGAAGTTTCTGCAGTTTCACAAAGAATCTTGCTTGCTGTTCTGTTAGTGATTCGAATCCAGTAGCTTAAAGCAATTTTCAAAAGTCATGTGCACCATTGTATTTGGAATTTTGGCCCTTGTTGTCTAGGTTCCTCAACTTTTGGTGCTATATTTCATCCAAGGCTGTCTTAATCATTACTCTTTCTCGATTATAGTTTGAGCTTGTTTCATGTTCAAAAGGCATTTGGGCATGATTAACATGGTTAATGTGTTACTACAATTTACATCTACAAGCATACTTTGCTTTGCAAGGAACCTTTGATTTCCATTGTGTGTGCATACTTGAGGCATTTTATTCCACGAGTTTAAAAAATAAATTTTGAATCACTTATGTGTACACTTTCTTTGTACATGTAACTAAATGCTTGGTATGCTTATGTGTGAACTGTCTTTATATCAAGTATTATATGAAAGTTGCAACTTCATGGTCACAAGGCTTACAGTATGCACATTCACTAGCAAGTGGAGAAACACATATAGTAATGATTGTTGGATCAAGAAAAACTATCCAATGATGGTATGATTTTTAAGTGCTTTATCTATCCTCAACGATTCTATGTCCACAATTCATGGATTATTCAAGATCTGTGATTGAGACAAATTTAAAGAGAATGCATGATGCATTCCTGAGGACCAAGCATTTGATGTTCTTGGTACCATAAGCCAACCTCCCATCTAATTGTGAGCTTCAGTACTATGGGTTTAACCAAGAATCAAAAGAATGCATTGAAGAACAAAGCCAAAAATTTAGCTGTTTCTAACACAAAAACAGAGCCAGTGACAGATGTCCAAGAACCAAAAGATAACATAGGAGAGAGTTCCAAGGATAGAAGTTCCGGCTGATAGTGGCGTAAAAAAAAAGGAAAATGTAGAAAAGTTTGTACCCCTCAAAAGGATGAAACTCGATGTTAGGAGGAAGATACCAGTATCAATAGGACTGTTATCAACCCAAAAGGCACTTCTCCATTCGAGTGCCGACATTCCTTATGTTGGTACATAAAGGGACATTTTAGGATTGAAGTTTTCCAAAACACTATAGATGGGCATGACTTGGGATGCATTTACCTTTGAACCAGCTTGCCATATTATTTTTCTAAGTGTTGAGTTGCATACGCGACTATCCTCATTGAAACTCGTGTATGTATGTGACTATTTCCATTGACAACTCATGTACTATACACGACTATCTACATTGCAACCGTCATACATCAGCGTATGCGGGTTTCCTTTAAGCAACTCGCATGTCATACGCGGGTTGACTATATTAATAGTCGCGTACATCTTGATTCGACATTAAAAATATAAATCACGATTAATGGAGATTAGTTGGGCCCTAATCATTAACTATCCTAACTGTTTCAACCTCCTCAACCTTCGAAACCACTCTATTTCCCAAAGTATAAATAGAGGCCTTGGGGAGGGCATTAATCAATCAAGTTTGGAGAGAAAAGTTATGCTGGTGGTATATCTTCAGAAGTCTTGGAGCAGCAGAACTCAAAGTCCTTTGGTTGCAGAGGAGTCCTTATCTGAGAATCTGGGTTGTACTCTTATCTCATTCACTGATTGTTAATAAAGAGAATTCTTCTTTCAACATTGTGTTGAGTCTCTTTCATGTATCATGGTTAATGAATATTTTGATTATGTACTGAATATATTGTTTATCTAACCTCTCATATATACATGTATAAGATTGTACTTGGAGAATTTTCTCTTTGCAGGCGAAGGAGGTGCATCCCTAGAAGCTTTGAAGAGAAGAGGAATGGAAGAAGATCAAGCTTGGATCAACTGTCGATAATCAGGTAAGTCAAGACTTTCTTCCTATTTCCTTTCTGTTCTCTATTAAAGCTGATTTTCTGCAAGGTTAGTAGTAAGTTGGTAACCCCAGACCCTAGGTTACAAGGGTGTTTACTCTTGAACAACATAAATGGAAACTCCGCTAAGGAGTCCAGCCTACTGTGGGTTAGTCCTGTAGATCCTTGCCCAGTCTTTGCTTTGATTCAGTGTGTGGTTTTATGTCTTAGTTTGGACTTGCAGTAGTGTTTAAGAGACCTTCATGATTTTTCTTTTTTTGAAAATTTTTACTCCTGTACGCGGGTTGTTGTGCTACACAGCCGCGTACAGAGGCTTGTATACGCGGGTTTCTATATTGAATAGTTGCGTACAGTACGCAGGTTGCTCAACTAGACAATTGCGTACATACCTTAGCAACAAAAATTTTGGGTAGGGTTGCATGTCCCTGTCTTTTTTTTTTGGATTTTTTCTTGCTTTGTGCTCTTCTAGTACTGGCATTTCACTGTATGTTTGAAAGCCCTGTTAACCATACTTCGTGCTTTTCAATAATCCCTTGAGTTTTTGTTGGTTGGATTTTCTTTCTTTTTAGCAATTTGAGGTGGATTTGCATATTGGGTGATAGGTCTAGGTGATGCGTGTCTGAATTAGTGATCAGGGTTCTAGATACCGTGCATCCTATGCTATTTCCAAGTAGTGTTGGTTTGTCACTTGCATTTTATTGATTATAGTGGATTTCATTCATTGTGTCTTCCCAAGCTAGGTGTTTTCCAAGTTTCTTCCTTAGGTGGTTGATCTTTGGTTCTTATAAGTCCGCTATACTTCATTTTGCTTGCTTTATATAGTTTGATTGTTCAAGCATACTCAAGAATTTTTGCATTTAGGTGCATAGTAATTTTTGAAGAGTTTGAAAAGTGAAAATAAAAGCATTGGAAACATTTGCATTTGAATTGCATATGGTAGTTTTACTTTCAGTTTTTAAATAAAATCTCAAAAATTACAAAAATAAGTCTTGGCTTTCTCTTTCCTAGTTGCATTTTCATTAGTTCATATTTGCAAAAAAGAAAAAGAAGCTTGCTTTAAGGAGTGATAATTTTCTTTGGAATTCATTTATGCACCTGTTTTACTTTTCTTATCGAGTCTATAATATCATAGTCATTCACGCCACTTACCCTTTGATTAAGAACAACCCTTAAAATGAGTGCTGTAATTTAAAATTTATTAGTATTTTTTTTTTATAGGGTCATACACCTACTAGATTAGGCTAGACTTGTGGGATAGGAGGTGTAAACTCCCCATAAGTACTTAAATTCAGACATAGTTGTCCAATCGATAGGTAAATCCTTCTCTGTGTTGATAGCATATAGGAAGCTCCTCTCAAACGGGAGTTAAGCACGAGGCCCCGTGGAGGCATTGGACTGAGGAGATAACCCTTTGATTCCTTGTCAAAATGTAGACCAAGGTTTTTATGCATCTGGGGATTCTGTCCTAGATAGAGTTTCGGGCTTTGCTACCCTTCCCATGCGTACAAATTAGGCTTGTGACTGTCCCCCTAGACTGTTGATATAGTTAAGGTAGCCTCTAGTCTCTTGGACATCTAGGGTTTATACACAGGTAAACCAAAAGGCTATTTGGTTCACCTTGGACGGTCTTGGAAGGTAACCCTTGTTGAAAGTGTAGGAGAGTGGTGGGTGATTCCTTCACTTGTGCCTAAGAACCTCTTCAAGGATGCCAAGAAACTGTCTCTCAGCTTTCTTCAAGAAAGCATATCTTATACCCCTTGTGATTGTTGAGACTTTAGGAAATTTTGTAGTGATTGCTCTATGGTTTGTCTGTGTTTTTAGCCGACCTTAGGGTGTGAAGAGTCAAATTTATAATCATGGAGGACCAATCTATTAGAAGGTCATGAAGGTTGCAAAACCTTCCTCCGCTTATCACATTGGAACCTCCACCTCCCCCTCAAAGGCGGATATTAGACACAGATGGTTCTTTCAAACCGATAGGAGTTAGTGAAGTTCTGGGTGAACCAGCACTTAGGGAAACCATTTTAATTTAAACACAGTTGATATAGAATACTTGTAGGCTGACGAGTTTGCAAGGAATTTTAATTCACCTCTAATCGACTTAAACAATCCGGTGATCGTTTAGGTTCATCTTTTCAATCCACCCGTGATTGGTGTCCCTTTGAGCAGAATAATGTCTACTGCAGGAGAAAGTTCTTCTACTTCCACCTCAGTCGCTCCGGCTAAAGGGTTGTTACCTCCCACGGTAGGTGCCCCTAGAAAAAGTATACCTACTACACCGTTAACTCCAGCTAGCCGAGTGGTTCAACCACCAGCTCCCACAAGTTTAGCAGGTGCTTCTAGTGGCATGGTCACTGGGATTCCTAGTGTACCTATAGTTCCTACTTCCTTCGCACACACTGCCTAGAATGGTCCTATAGGATCCTCGGCTTTTGTCCAAGGTTTTCCTTGGAATGGGGGGCACATTCCCCCATCCACTCCATACGTAGGCCCAACACCCGCATATGTAGGGGTGAAGTTTGGAAACCCTAATCCTTATGGTCAAGGTTTTCAAACTCCAGTTTCAGCTCCATTCATGAGCTCTCCTTTTTCGCTTTTCAACAAAGGGATACCTGCTCCTGTATTCCAAACCCTAGCTTTGACTAGGGCAGCTAAAACCTCTTATACTACACTGCACATAAACAATCCGCTGGCTTATGGATGGAATCCTTTCCAAAGAAGCCCACCCCCTTCACAACCGGCAGCAGGGGGCAACCCCACCTTCACATATGGGAATATGGGGGCAAGTCCCTCTAATCCCCAAGCTGGTACTTTTAGTGCTCCGTTTAGACCCAAGCTTCCTTTCCTGGCAACGTTAAATTTTCCAAATTTGTCGAAACTAATGAATGACTCGGTGAGACATGACCCCTTCTAGCCACCCATACCTACCAAGCTACCCTCGGATATCCCAAAATTCGAAGGCAAAGTTGGTGATGATCTTAGAGCTCATGCCACCACTTTCCATTTATGGTGCTCTTCCAACTCACTGAACGAGGATTCAGTTTGGTTGAGGCAGTTCCAAAGAACTGTAACCACTACTGCAGCAAAATGGTATATTGAATTGCCTTATGCCGCGTTTAGCAGTTTTTGGGACTTGGCTAATGCATTCCTTAGTCACTTCCAGCTTCCTATCTGATACGATTTCAAGACAGACTTGTTGTCTACCTTCTGGCAGGACACGGCCACTCATATTTTGGATCACATCCAAGAGTGGAGAAGATGGAAGAGCCTTATCAAAGCCACAATTCCTCCCGAGTTCTTATTAGAATGGTTCCTTAAATCCCTATTGCCATATATATCTAAGGATATATCTACTTCGGGAGTGACGAATGAGGAAGAAGCTATCCTTAGGGCCCAACAACTAGATTTGATATATTCTTAGTCTGGGATATTATATGAGATTATCCCTGAGGCACCGAGGCCAATGCACAATGTAGAGAAACCTAATCATAGACCCCATGCCGATGGTGTTGTTGGTTCTATGAATTCTCCCACTGTAGAATCTTTGGATAAATAGTTCCATCAGTTGTCTGTCAAACATTCTACGATGGAGGCAGCAAAGGCTGCCCCCTCACCCCAAAATGAAAATGTTTTTGCACAAACCTCTCAAAAGGGCAATCAGCAGCCCGGTGGGAAAAAGAAGAGAGGGAAGAAGGGTGAGGGAAACCAAAACAGGCAAAAACCCACAAACAATGCTGATGGGGTAAGAAAGAAAAGAAGAAGGTGAAATTTCCATGTAAGTTGTGCCATGAAGATCACCTTACCCATCTATGTCCCCTTATGAAACAAGCTCAGAAGCTGTTAAAATTCCAACAACCGGCTATCCTGAAGGATCCTTTTCCCCAAGGAAAGAATTCTGCTTCAGCTTCAAATGCAGCAAGGGGCACCCCAAATGCTCTTGACCCCAATTATATCAACATGGTTTGATCTGAGACATTACTACAAAACAAGAACAAGAACTATGAAAAAGAGACCTCGGAGAAGGGTAAGTCAATAAGTGAAACTTCTAACCCTCTCACGATTGAGAAACCTACCAAAATTATGCCCAAGAAACCGAAAGGTGTCTTTAAGAAAACCTTGCATAATCCTAATGTTAGGGCTACAACAAACTACTCTGTAGTTGAAGACTTAGCCCAGACTCCTTCTGTAATGTCGACTTTAGAGATGTTATAGAGTTGTCCCGCCCAGAGGGTTGCACTCTTAGCATCCTTAGGCAATATGGACTCATCGAGTCTCATGGTGAAATTTAATTTGTTTGATGTCAAAATTCGCCTGCCATATCATGTAGCCTTATCGATAGATGTCATCCATGGTGGAAAGACCATTGAAAGGGAAGTTGTTGAGAAGGGTGCTTCTACATGTGTTATGTCCCTGTCTTGTTGGAAAGCTCTTGGATGCCTAGAGCTAGTTCCATCGAACACCCTACTTACTGCTTTCGACAGAAGGTCATTCCGTCCACATGGTATCCTACCGGCTTTCGAAATTAAGTTGGAAGGGAAAGCGGTGTCTGTTGAGGTAGAGATGATTGATGCACCTTTGGATTATAACTTGCTCTTGCGGATAAGCTGGACTTATGCCATGTCAGCTATTGCATTGGTCGTTTTTCAGGTGGCAGTGTTTCCACACGAAGGGAAGTTGGTTACTGTAGACCAACTCAGTTTTACTCGAAAAGGAGCATGGAAACTAATGAGTCCACCATACCATTGGTTGATCAGGTTAGACCTACTTCAGAGAGCTTAGGAGCTGGGATGTATGCATCATTGATGGGCACATTTGATATTCCAGCTTCGATTAATTATATAGGTTCTACTAGTGTGGGGAAGTCCATAGAAACGGTTGTTGATAGAACTGATGCTTAGGTTCTTCCTTCCCACCATGAACCTGAAGTGCCCTTATTGGCAGCGGAAGTGGCTTATCAAGCTATCGTCCATACCGCTGTTGATTCCATTCCGGTCCCTCCCACAGTCTCATAGGAACTGGAAGAAGCATATTTCCCTACTTGGGCAGAGAACTCTTTGCATTCCAGAGATTGTTTAAATATGGTTTTACCTTCAGAAGAATCCATTCTGGAAGCCATGTGAGAAGAAGATAAGATCTGCAAAGATCTTCACCATCGATCCTATTTTCTTCTAGAGTTAAGAAGGATCGAGAACCAAGAGTTCCATATGAGACTGGCAGGTGATGTTGATACGCCTATTAATACCTTACCAAGGGAAAGAATATTTGCTGAGGGTAATATGGAAAACATTTCTGCTACAATTCCTATCAACATCTCTGTAAGTCCAAACGTTGTGGAAAATGTACACATCAGCGCAAACTACTCTCCAGAGAAGATTGCGATCTATACAGCCTTGTTTAAGGAATTATGCGAAGTATTTGCCTGGTCAATGAGGAGATTCCATGCATTGATCCATCAATAGTAGAACACAAAATCCGAACATACCCTGACGCTAGACCCGTTCGACAAAAGTTGAGACCTGTCAACCCACGTAAAGTGGCAGCAATGAAGGCTGAAGTTGAGAAACTACTGAAAGTCGGTTTCATTTATCCCATAGCTTTGATAGAATGGGTATCCAAACCTATTCCTGTTGACAAAAAGCAAGGGACTATGCGCGTTTGTACTGACTTTCAAGATCTAAATAAAGCATGTCCTAAGGACAACTACCCCACGCCATTTATAGATCAAATTATTGATGCTTGCGCAGGAAGTGAAGTCTTTTTGTTTATGGATGGTTTCTCAGGATATAATCAAATCCAAATTAAACTGGAAGACCAACATAAAACAACTTTTATTTGTCCTTGGGGTACCTTCGCGTACAAGAAAATGCCCTTTGGATTGAAAAATGCTGGGGCAACCTTTCAACGGGCAATGAATTTTTCCTTTCATGGCATTAAAGCCATTGTTGAACCCTACCTCGATGATCTGCCAACACATTCTCATAAGAGGATCGATCACCCAGATCACTTGCGTTTGATTTTTGAATGATGCAGATACTACAAAATCTGCTTGAATCCCCACAAGTGCATTTTCTATGTCGAGTCAGGGAGACTGCTCGGATTCATTGTTTCCAACAAAGGCATTCAGGTGGATCCTTTGAAAGTTGAGGCCATTGTAAATCTGCCTCCTCCTTGTTCTATCAGGCAGCTTCAGAGCCTGCAGGGGAAGTCCAATTTCCTTCAACATTTTATTGTAAATTATGCCAAGATTACTAAAGGTTTCATGCGCTTGTTGAAACATGACACCCCATTTATATGGGATGAAATTGCACAAATCGCATTCGAGGCATTAAAAAAATCTTTATTGTCGGCACCATTATTGCGTCCACCAGATTACTCTCGGGATTTTATATTGTATCTGACCGCATCTGAGTCGACCATAGGGGTAGTACTAGTCCAGGAGGATGATAAGCTCCAAGAGCATGTCGTCTACTATCTCAGTCATGCTTTAGCCGACCCTGAACTTAGGTATTCCAATGTCGAGAAGTTGGCCTTGGTAGCTGTGTATGCTTTTCAGAGGTTGCATCACTACATCTTACTGAGGACCATGACGGTAGTGGCAGATGTTAATCCTTTTCAATATGTTTTGTCTCGACAGATAGTTGGAGGCAAAATTCAACAAATGGATAGTCATTCTTCAAGAGTTTGACTTAGATTTTCAATCCACCAAATCCAAAAAATCCTTAGTTTTTGTTGAGCTCATTGCAGAATTTCCAATAGAGGAAGATGTAGCCATTGAAGAAGACTCATTCCCAGATGAGCATATCTTTTTTATTTCCACCTATAACCCCTGGTACAAAGATATACTTATCTATCTCCAGACTTTGAAGTACCATGTAGCCTTCTTGCGGGAAGAACGACGAAAACTACGCATACATGCCAAAAACTACCTCATTATTGGAGATACTTTACATCGTAGGGGGGTATATTGCATTTTGCATCGATGTCTTACCCACGAAGAAGCAGATATTGTCCTAAATGATGCCCATAGTGGAGCATGTGGGGGTCATTTATCTGGGTTAGCAACAGCCCAGAAGATCTTACATGTCGGCTATTTCTGTCCCACAATCTTTAAAGATTGTGTGGAAGCAGTGAAGCGTTGTCATTCTTGTCAGCTTTACACCAGAAAGATGTTGTCGCATCCCGCTCCATTATTTCCCGTCATCTCAGTGGGCCCCTTCATGAAGTGGGGGATAGATTACATGACGTGCAACCCAGACTCGGCTGGGGGGCACAAACATATCATTGTCGCTATGGATTATTTCACAAAATGGGCAGAGGAAATGCCCACCTTTAAAGCTAACGGGAAATTGCAGCTTTTTTCATTTTCAACTAAATTATCGCACGATTTGGTATCCCTAAAGTGATTGTCACTGAACATGGAAGTCATTTCCAAAATATTATGATGACTAAATTGACCACTATGTTAGGATTTAGACACGAACAATCATCTTCGTTCTATCCTCAAGCAAACGGTCAAGTCGAGGTTGTTAATAAAACTTTGAATACTATTCTCAAATGTACTAATAATGTAGCCCATTCCAACTGGCACATCATGCTATATCCTACACTTTGGGCATATCGGACCAATGTGAAAACTGCTACGGGGTTTTCTCCTTTCCAACTCGTTCATGGAGTGGAAGCAGTTACCCTGGTCGAATGCGAAATCCCATCCTTAAAAAATTGTTATTCATGTTTTGCGTGATACGACTGAGCTGGAAGAATGTTTATTACATTTTGAACATCTAGATGAGCATCATGGAGATGTGATGACAGCAAATGAATCTCATAAAAATAGGTTAAAAATCCAATACGATAAATCAGTTAAGCCTCGAATTTTTTCTGAAGGCGAGCTTGTCTTGCTTTGGGATCAAGACAAAGAACCCGTGGGGGCAGGAAAGTTCAAGTCTATGTGGTTAGGACCTTATGTCGTGTCAAAGGTGTTGAAGAAGGGCACATATGAATTGACTGATTTCGAAGGGAATAAGCTGTCTGAGCCTAGAAATGGGCTCTACTTGAAAAAGTACTATGCTTAGGCTTAGCGCTTTTTTCTGTATTTTATTGTATGTATTTTTAAGTACAATAGTTTGTCGGTTTGTGTTTTTATACCATCTGCTGGTTGTTACAGATGTCTTCCAAGTGGTTTGCAGGTTTCGCCGATGGTGCCAATCGCCACACTTGTAATTTGGCTTCAGCTGCATGGGTCATTTACTTGCCCTCAGGACAGTTAGTTTCCTTGGCAGGCGCTTGCTTAGGTCCTGCTACCAATAATGTGGCTGAATACAGGGATGTCATTGAGCTTTTATGGGATGCTTTGTCACATGGTATCACTCAGCTGGAAGTCTGACTTAACTCTCAGCTGGTGGTTTCCCAACTCAATCGAGCTTATCAGGTGCGGAACCATATTCTACTACGTCAGTTTATGCAAGTTATGTTATTCGAAAGAAATTTTGAGTTTATTATATTCAATCATATCCCAAGAAATCAAAATTCATTAATTGAAGCATATGCTAATTATATCTTGGATTAGCATTTAACACATTTTTCATAAAAATATACAGCAAACACATAATAAAACATTTGTAAATAAACCGGCAATATGTGTGTGTGTGTCTGTGTGTGTGAATATCTGTCCATATAGATAGGTCAAGTTTCTGATCCTCAGATCCAGTCATAACTGTATAATATACAAAAAATATACAAAACATGGATCAAAGTCCATAAAATGCTCATAAGTCTAAGCTTGACCACCCTGGTCACTTAGACCACCCTGGTCACTTAGACCACCCTGGTCCCCTCGATCATCCTGATCACCTTGCGCTCGGGCTTCTTCGGCCTCCTCGGCTTTAGCAGCCTCAAAAGCATCAATATACACAAGTACTTCTCTCGCTACCCGCCTCATAAGGCATATCCAGACAGGTGGTATACCAACCACTAGCTCCTGCATGATGGTAGGGATATGATCAATGTGTAAGGTAGGTACTCTCTGGGTAAGCCTGGTCAGCTTTTCCTCAATAACCCTAATCAAACCCTGGTCCTCTCCCAACACAGGACGCACATACATGCGTGGATTCCCAGCAAGGTGGATTGGTCCAATATTTGCGTTTTGACATTTGAAAAAGATTAAAACTCTTATACATATGTATATATCTTTATAATTAAAATTCATAAAAAATTTAAAATTTTGAAAATAAAAATACCTGACTCTCCCCATGCTCCTCCAGGAGGGAGGACACGGTCAGTATCACCTTGGAAATCTAACCCAGCATATGGAAATTGCTCTAAGTCTGGTAACTGTCTCTCCCACCAAAAGTAGAAGTCGTCGTCATATACACTCTGGACCGATCCACCACCTCCTTGGCGGAGGAAGATCTCTCCCCACCTACTCAGTCTAGGCTGACGGGGAGAACAAAATGGCAATTGTACTGTAGGACTCAAACCTGGCACCCTCTCAAAGAAAAAGGCTACCAACATGCTGGAATAACCAAAATTTTTCCTCCTGCCACTTTTGCAGTCAGAGAGTTGTTTCCTCATTATCGAGATCACTCCCGAACACCAATCATATAGAGCTCCCTGTATAAAGTCCACTGCTAGTCTCATTTGGTTCCGAGTTGCAAGGTGAAGTGATGATGACCCTGCAACCCTCACTATAGTGCTCGGCAATACCTGTAAGAGAAAGTCGCAAATGTGAACAATAGGGATGCAGCTACCCCTCTTTTGAGTGACAAGCTCGCAGTATATGTCTATGTAGTTTTGTACACTTAGACGGTCACCACCTTTGCCGATACCTTCCAAGTTCACCGAAGCTCCCAGTCGTGATAAATCGGAAATAAAATAGACATATTTCGAAGTAACCTCTAGAAACTCACCTTGAAGGTCAAACATACCAAGATCGTGATCCCAATAGTTTATCAAAAACTCTAATAGGCAGAGATTTGACCGCATAGGTGAGGTACAGAAGAATTTCAACAACCCACTTTGTCGTAAAACATTTACCATGGGGGCATCTTGTAGAGCTTCTTGGTCCGTGTCTTCATGTTCCCTCTCCCTCCACTCAAGCACCATTTTTCAATCTAATAAACAAGCCATTTCAAACCATTAGATCCATATAAAAAATTGATTTTTTGACCCTATATAATCTTTGTCTACCTCGTGCAGTGTACGCAACTGTCCTTTGGACAAGTCGTGTACTATACGCGACTTTCCTTCAAGAAACCCACGCATAGAACGCGTGTACGTGACTATAGATATACCATACTTGCATACACAACATTCATGCTTTCAGAGCGTTGGAAAATATAAAATTTGGGCCCAAAATTGAAATTTGCTTGGATCAAATGAAAGAGCATGGAGTGTAGTTTTATCTGGCACTTGCGGTTTCGAGAATTGTCCACCGAGTCGTCCACACTGAGCAATCAAAGGTAGAGGTAAAATTTGTCTATTTTGGATAAAAATCAAATGGTGAGTTTTTTTATTCATATTTTGAACTATTTATAAAAAAATTATTTTCAAAGTGGGTTTTTTCCCTATAGTTTATATTTTTTTATATAAAGTAAAACTAATGCCATATCTTTCCTTCCATGTGACAGGTTTATGGTCGTTTAAATTTGTTTTTTTCACTCATATAAGATGTTTGTTTTTTGTCATTTCACATGCATTCTGCATTTATACCTAATCCATCTTAATCCTAGTATTAACACTTCGACCACGGACTATGGTATCTTTAACCATTAGTTCCTCGTTTATACCATTGTTCTTCCATGGATAGGACTTTCCTCTCATGAGTATCCTCATTTAGAACCTATTTATTGTCTTTCGATACTCATGCTGCAGCTATCATAGGTTCATGGGAGTCTTCTTAGCTATTTTTCATGCCAAATTGAGCCTTATTTTGGTCTCTTTTTACAAGATATCCCTTTATAAGACTCCCCTCCCTTATGGAGTCTCTTTAGGCCCAGGTATAACTCCTCAAAATAGACTTGACTGTCAAGTAAACTTGTTCATTCAAGCTCGTTAAGAATATGTGAATGGGCATCCACATTGGTGGTAGGTTATCTCTTTCTTGGACCATGTGGAATAATACGATAAAGGATCACTCTCTTTTCTACAGAATTGAGAAGAGTATTCTCAGGTATAGGTTTATCACTTTTCTGTACCTGAGGGACTAAATTTACGAAAAAGGAACACCTGGTATGAGCTCAGTTTTCTCTTTTTTGTGCTCTGGACCTAAACATGAAAAAGATTCCTAGTGTACTTCATGTCTTTGTCATGCTCGTTAAACACCAAGAACAAAGCATCGAGTTTATTGTTCTAAATCCCATTTCTCGTACTCAAATGGATCTTTCCGAGGGATCTTGCTTTCCTTCACACTCGTAAAACTCAAGCTATATGTTGCTCTTGAAGGAGAGTTGGGTAGGTGGTAATTTAACATTTTTCGGACCTCCTTGACTAAACACGAAAAAGGTTCACCTTTTCTTCTACGGGAGTTAAGAGAGTTCTTTTGTGGTATGTTTTATACTTTTTTTGCCTCAGGAGACTAAATTGGATGAAAAAGGACCCCCCTAGAGTCTTCTTCAGAGTTTTCAAACTCTCTAGACATGAAAACACCAAGTGAGCATGTACTAGTTTGGGCTCATAAAATCCACGAATCAGTGACACTATCAAGCATTATTCCTTTTTCTCTTCAAGCTTGTTAAAAAATGAAGAGAGACTTGAGTTGACTTTCCTGGACTTGTTAAAATTTAACAGGGAAGATAGGGAAGAAGTTTTCTTTTGGTTCTCAGTCGGTGGCAGCATGTCTTCCTTGAACATAGCACTTTTTGTCTTTTTCGATACTTATGTCTCAGTATTCAGTTTTAGTTCAGATATTGCTTCGAGTTTCTTACTCCTCCTCTTGTCAGTTCTACCTGGGGAATCTGATCATGTCTCCTACATGACAGATAATTCTAGTTGTACAATCTGTAAAGTTAAAAGCTGCCTTGGGTCATCTCTATGTCATTCTCACTGTTCAAGGACTTAGCCCTATATCTGATTTATACCCTGTTTCCATCATTGTTTTATCTGTTATTACTTGTGTTTCCCTTCCTTTACCCAGTTCCTAGTCACTCTTGTGATCCGTTGGAGGATCTATTGCCTTCCTCATCACAGTATGGTTCCACATCAGCACTTCCTGATGACAAAGACCTAGAGTTTTTTATGATCGTACCTTAGGATTCACTTTCATTATTGGTGAATTCCTTTGCTTCAGTTGTTGATTATCACCTATTGGTTGACAATCTGTTAAATCCTATCCATGTTCAACATCAATAACATCTATTCACATGGCTTGGATTGTACTGGTTCTTTGGGGTTTTTGACGAAGACCTTAGGTTCATATCTAAGGACTAAGTTGCACAAGATTATGTTGTGGTCACTTACACATCTTCCAGATCTTTAAAGACTCATCATTATTGTATATTGTGGCTTTGATCCACCTTTGTAATACACGTGGTCTTGTACCCGTACTATATAATGTACTCAAATATTATAAAGGAGCTAGTGTTCTAGTATATTGAACATAGCATCCTCAGCTATGACTTTGTATATGACATTATTATGTATTTGTTTTAGGTACTACCTCTGCTCCACTGGACTTCTGAGTTCTCCAAGAAAATGATTATAATGTATTTCGGCCATCGTTTCCCTCTGACCTCACACATTGGGGGGCATCTATTATCAACCCAAATGACACTTCTCCGTTCGAGTGCCGACATTCCTTATGTTGATACACAAAAGGACATTTTAGGATTGAAGTTTTCCAAAACACTATAGATGGGCATGACTTGGGATGCATTTACCTTTGAACCAGCTTGTCGTATTATTTTTTCTAAGTGTTGAGTTGCGTACGCTACTATCCTCATTGCAACTCGCGTACATACGTGACTATTTCCATTGACAACTCACGTACTGTATGCGACTATCTACATTGCAACCTGCGTACATCAGCGTATGCGGGTTTCCTTTAAGAAACTTGTGTGTCATACATGGGTTGCCTATATTAATAGTCACGTACATCTTGATTCGACATTAAAAATATAAATCACGATTAATGGAGATTAGTTGGGCCCTGATCATTAACTATCCTAACTGTTTCAACCTCCTCAACCTTCGAAACCACTCTATTTTCCAAAGTATAAATAGAGGCCTTGGGAAGGGCATTAATCAATCAAGTTTGGAGAGCAAAGTTATGCTGGTGGTATATCTTCAAAAGTCTTGGAGCAGCAGAACTCAAAGTCCTTTGGTTGCAGAGGAGTCTTTGTCTCAGAAGCTGGGTTATACTCTTATCTCATTCACTGATTGCTAACTTAAGAGAATTCTTCTTTCAACCTTGTGTTGATTCTCTTTCATGTATCATGGTTAATGAATATTTTGATTATGTACTGAATATATTGTTTATCTAACCTCTCATATATACATGTATAAGATTGTACTTGGAGAATTTTCTCTTTGCAGGTGAAGGAGGTGCATCCCTGGAAGCTTTCAAAAGTAGAGGAATGAAAGAAGATCAATCTTGGATCAACCGTCGATAATCGGGTAAGTCAAGACTTTATTCCTATTTCCTTTTTGTTCTCTATTAAAGATGATTGTCTGCAAGGTTAGTAGTAAGTTGGTAACCCCAGACCCCAGGTTACAAGGGTGTTTAATCCTGAACAATAAGGCCTAAGATGTAAAATAGTTGACTTTGGAAATTATTGTTGGACTTGCAATTTTTTTACCGATGTCATTCATACAAGATAGTATAGGGCTTCAGAAGTTATAATTGAAGCTAGTTACTCCACATATGTAGATATGTGGTATTTTGCATGCATGGATTTTGAACTTGCTACTGGTGATGTACTATTCGATCCCCATAGTGGGGATGCATTTAGCAAGGATGAGGTAAGAACATATACCCCTTTAACTTTGGCCATTGTTCTTGTTCAATAGTTAAAACCATATTATCTATTTTTGTTCAATTTCTCCAATTTCTAACCTATACTTTCAACTACGTTGCGTTAATGATGGAGCCTATTGGCATGATGCCCAAGAAAGTAAGCACTGGGTTTCACCTAATATGAACTTTCTTTGTTTATCGCTTTTTTAACATATACAATTATTCAATATTGATTTCTTCTTGTGGATTTCCATGAGCATGCAACTTCTTAATGGTTAGCAATTTCTGGGTTTTTATTGAAATTCGCCTGAAGAAATATTTATGCAGTATTCATGGGAAGCATATTCATGTCTTTCTGAACAGTGAAGCATATTGGATTAAAATAAAAGATTGGATTTCTAATCCTTGCTTTTAGGTCAAATGGCAGGGAATTAGTTGTGATAACAACTCCCCCTCAATAAGAATTTCGGAAATGTAAAGTTAGTTCCTTGATTTGTTTATTAACTGGTTATACTGAAAATTGTTGGTCACAACACATGTTCGAAATGCAAGAGCTTACTATAATCCTTTTGTTTCCAACAATTTATCTGGGTGGAATCTTTTGGGATTGATACCTATATAAATCAGACAATTGACCTCATTAGTTAACATGAGTATATTTCTACTCTCTTCTCTCTGTTTCAATGCGATTGTTTGAAGAAATCGACCTACTTACAACAAACATATATTGAAGTTATCATCTACAAGTTGCTACTACCCTTAATTCTCTTTAAGAGATTTGAACCTAAAATCTCAATTCTCAATTCTCTTTAAGACATTTGAACCCAAAACTTAATGAGAACTAAGCTTAAAAGAATGCACTTTGCTCCTCAATAGAACGGCATAATTCTAAACTTTTTTCTATTTTTTTTTTGTGTGTTTTTGTTCTTTTCTCAAAGCGTTTGCAGGGCAATTTTAATTATTAGTACCTAAGAACTTGGTGTTTTTTTCTTTTGTCAAAGCTTTTGCAGGGAAATTTCAATTATTAGTACCTACGGACTTAATTAATAAACATGCTCTTAATTTTATTTACTTGTGGAAACAAAGGGCACATTCTGAATTTTTTCATGGTTTTGTAGGAACCCTTGCAAGGCATTTTAATTATTAGAGAAGAATTATAAAAAAATACGCACTTATATTTGATTTATATTTGATTTAACGTCAAAGGGCACATTCTGAATTTTTCTCTGATTTTGTGCAATTTAACATATTTTTTTTAAATGAAGCATTAATGTTAATAAGATCGATTATATTGTCAATTTTAATTAAGCATCTCAGCCAGAGAAGATGACTGTGAATATCAACTTGGCTCACCGCTAGCTCAATGTCGTGGTGTTGAGATTTATTTAAATCCTCGTGCTAATAGTATCTAGATTATATTACAATATAAATATAGATCGATGTATAAGCAATGTGGGTCGGTTAGTTCAAATATACATCTTGTCCAGACTCCATAAAGTGACATTATTTATATTAAAAAAATGTCTCACAAATTTTCACAATAAGAACGGATCAGATTCACTTGACAAATTGACATTATTTATATTAAACGAGTGCTCGAACAATTTATCACAAGAAGACTTGACAAATTGACATTATTTATATTAAATAGATGCAATGAGCTTCAATTATAAGGGTTTAGCTATATAAAAAGATTTTAAAAGAAAAAGCTAAAAATAACATAAACTAATGAAATTTTAAAAGCAGAAGTTAAAAATAACATAAACCTAGTAACGATGAGCTTCAATTATAAGGGTTTAGCTGCATAAAAAGATTTTAAAAGAAAAAGTTAAAAATAATATAAGCTAATGAGATTTTAAAAGTAGAAGTTAAAAATAACATAAGCCAATGGATAGTTAAGATAAAATGTCTTAATATCAATCTTTAGAATTTTGGGGTATACTATTATTTATGATTTTTCATCTATGAACTAGAATGAGACAAGTGTACTGTTCACATTGATTTTATAGAATTTGTCCAAAATTATTTTAAAAATGAACAATTTCAAAAAAATTAAAATAGCTTAGTTAGATTTCAACTTCAACTATTCGATTATTAGATACAACTATTCTATTATTGGATACAACTATGAGCTTAAATCCATTGATGATACAACTATTAGCTTAACTCCAATAATTCTACAACTATTAGCTTAACTTCACCTTTAATGACAACTATATTGGATAACTATTAGATAGCTATTAGGTTAACTCCAATCATGATACAACTCTTAAATTAAATTTAGATGAACGTGGTAATTAAAATGTGGCAATAAAAAACTATTAGATAAATGTGCAGTTTTACTCCAATGGTTCCATCTCTTAGCGTGAGAAGTCTACCTTCATTGCATTGAAATTATGCATCGCCCAATAAATTTTCCATTTGGCACCGTAGTATCATGAAAAACAATCAATAAACGATATACAACAAGTTAATATATTAGTTAAAAACATTATCAATGTGTCAAATACATTCATTTCGACGTATTCCAAACATATTAATAAAAGCAAAATTTGATGGCCAACAATATTCAGCCTGTTGCAGGCTATTTAATGTTGCAGCAATAGGCTTCATGCCCATTGGATTTAGAGCTGGTTCCAAAGACAACTTAGTTTGTGTTGTTTTATAATATTACGTGTTGTACGTCCAAGGATCGATATGGGAAGCATATTCATGTCTTTCCGAACAGTGACAACACTATTCACATCTCTGATATTTTGGCCAGCACAAATATTTTGGGCATTTGGTCTTATTAATTTGCAGTTTGTGAACTTTCTAGGATAGTGCAGTCAAACACCAAATAGTTAACAAGACATTCTTGGTGGCCTGCTCGGAATATCCAATATAGGGAGAATGTTTGTGAAATTTTTGGTCTTTTATTGCAAGGAAAGCAAGTGTTATTATGAGAAAACCCTAATAAGGATTATTTGCATCCTTTTTTATTAATGACATTGAAATGATAGCTAATGCCAATATCTAATATAGTTTATACGCTCTGCTAATAACCTTTCGTAATATTGTAAATTAGGGCAGCTTGCAAGCCAAACAGTTCAAACCTTGAGGTATAGGTTTTAAGACACTCAAATCATACATACAGGTGCAATTTTCCCACTCTCTGGTAAAGTCTTGCAAAGTAGTTATGGCTGCAACATATGGTGGAATCTTGCTTGTTTTTTTTGGAGAAAAGTTATTATGTGTGAGCTTCTGAAAGATTATACTATTGCAGAGAAATCATGATGAACTTGAAGCAAAATTCTTCGAGGAAAGAGCAACATTGGAAGCTAAATATCAGAAGTTGTATGAACCATTATATTTGAAGGTACTCTCTTCTCATTGCACGGTTATTGTTTGAAATGGCAGCAGACTACATCATAATCTCTTGTGGTACTATGATTGTTCGTTGTTTTAAGTTCTCTAGGGTTATGTTTTCATATGGTGCAAGCCTTTTATACCTTATAGATTTGGTTCTAGAGTGATTTGAAATTGTGAACAGTATAACTAATGTTGAAAGTAAGGATGAGCCTCAGAATGATGCATCCACCGATGAGAACAATGAAGAAGGTAAACAAATACTAGAAATGATGTATTTTTCTTAATCATTCCAGTAATGATTTAATCCTGCAATGAAGCCTGGGTAAGGTATCATCTGAAGATATTTGTAGTGCAATTTGAATGCTATAGCTTGTTGTTTAGATCATTCCTGCGTTTTGACATGCTTACTTTTTCCAGAGAAAGGAGTTCCATAGTTTTGGCTCACTGTAATGAAAACTAATGAAGTGCTTTCTGTACAGGTGAGAATTTTGACCTTTTGTCTGTCCTGATTTGATTTTTCATGTTCTGGTTAATGTAGAAAATACTGAAAGAACCTGGGGCCGTTTCTATCTCAAACTTTTACAGTATAGCCAAAGAACATTGTTTTCAAATAAATAAATTGTGTTGTTATGTTATGTGGTTTGTAATTGGTTTTCAGATAACAGGTCGTGATGAAGGTGCTCTCAAGTATCTAAAGGATATTAAGTGGTGCAGAATCGATAACCCCAAGGGTTTCAAGATTGATTTTTATTTTGACATAAATCCCTTTTAAGAATTCCATGGTAAGAATCTAAGCAAAGGGACACCTGAATTTTTTTAATCAATATTATAGTCAATGTTTTGTCCTTCCACAAGACGTTTGGCAATGAATATGTTTTTGACTTGCAAATAACTCATGTAGTTGACAAAGACTTACCACATGATTGATGATAACGAACCCATTTTGGAGCGGGCAATAGGGTAAGATGAACTTGTCCTTCTTTTGAACATGATTATTTTCATTTTGGTTTTTAGTGTGACAATAGCTAACTACTGAGATTTACTCACTCTGTAGGACAGAGATTGATTGGTATCCAGGAAAAAATGTGAATAAAAGCTTATGAAGAAGAAGCCAAAGAAGAAGCTTATGATTTTTTTCCCTTTATTTTTTATAGGTCTCCCGATACTTCCACGGTTCGAAACAAGATGCTCTATGCAATCTCCAAGGATAGGTTCAGGAGAGAGCTTGATGGAATCCAGTGTGAATTTCAAGCAACAGATTCCTTTGAGATATGCATTGATAACATCAAAGACAAAGCACACTAGACTGCATTGTTTTTCTTTGCATTATAGGTTGTGTGGATTTGAATTATGATTTTCTGGTTGGATATCTAATCAATTCTTGATAGCTTCAATGTACTGTGACCATTGATTACAAGAGTTCATGATTTATGTTTGAGATCAACAGCATGTAGCATCTCTTCCTATCATATGCAACTAGCTAGTAGTAATGAGTTGCCAGTAGGGCAGTGACATAATATTTATGTGACTATTTGTAATGTTGATTATCCCTTATATTAACTTTTGGGATGGGGGATGACTTGGGCTTATTTTTGGTAGTATTTGCATGTGGTTGGGAAGCTGCCCAACTGTTTCCTTGCTTCACTGAAAGGGTTTAAGGCAACACCTGTCTTGTTAATAACAATGGAAATTAAGTATCCAATGCTATATTAGAACATGTAATCAGAGGTTTGGGTTGAGAGAGTAGTTATAGTGACCCATGTTTCTATATGGAATGCTTCTTGTTTTTTACTTTGGAGTAAGATAGAAGAATGAAATGGCATGGAAAAGGCTGAAATCCTCCAAAGATACCAATGTTTCCATACTTGTCAGCTCTTCTAAATCATAGAACCCATATACATTTAGGAACCAAGTTTTGTACAATGAGCTAACTCTATGGTAGCTCTTCTAACTTAGAGCACCCATATACATTTAGGAACCGAAGCTTTGTACAATGAGTTAGGCCTTGTATCTTCTTCAACTTCACGCATCCAACAACCACCATTTTCTCCAAAGAGACCAATGTTTCCATACTTGGTAGCTCTTCTAAGTCAATGCACCACCAAACATCTAACCGTTGAAGCTTTCTTAGTCATGCCAAACCCTGCATGCTCTTCGACTGCTCACATCCATCTACCCACAACTCCCCCAAACTTACAGGCAACTGCAAAATGTTAAAGCGTTTTAGCTATAAGAAATCTATTTATATAAATCACTCAATACATTTTGCTCGTATTAACAAGAACTTATTAACACACATGCTTACACATAAATCATTCTACAACGTGCTCCAAGAGATTATGTAACAACAATTACTAACTGCGCTTATTCCTCAATGCAATCTTCTAACCTCAAACAATTTATGGGAAATTTTATCCTTGAAATCATTAAATGAAAATCGCATGGAGCATTCTACAACGTGCTCCATGAGATTCTATAACCGCAATTACTATAAGTGCTTATTCCTCAATGCAATCTTATAAACTCAAACAATTCCTAGGAAATTTTATCCTTGAAATTCTTAAATTAAGTCGTTACATTCTGATTCGTTAATTTATAAAATCCCTTTAATGATCTTAAAAAGAAAATTATCGAGGAGATATTTGACATTGGATTTATTGCGGCTTTGAATTGCTATATGTTTAGTTTCAATTTCAGAGTATAATTGTGCAAATTGTTCATAATTGTTGTTGCCAATAGAGTTTTTTCCAATAGTTAAAACCAAAACAACTCATTAACATGTCAAACAAATATACACATCCCAATGCATGGATTCATGTGGAACAATCCTCTTTTTATTTTATTTTTCCTCTCTATCAACAATCACAATAAATTCTTGGAGTGAAAGACAACGTTGGATTTCAAAGAATTGATGTACAACATGACGGGTATGGGTGGTGATATGGCATAATTTACTATAGCTTAATAGCTAATATAGGTAAGAATCGACAAGTTATAATAAACGCTGGCAAACCCAAGCTATGACTAAATGTAATTTGCCAAATAAAAATTATTTAATTCCAAGAACAGACTATGTTAGAGTCATTTCATATTCCAGGTATCAAATAAAAAATGCAACTCCTTCAAGTTAATATGTTACTATTATTAAAGCCCATGATTGTTATATTCACATTTGAAATGTCTTTTGTCATATGTGTTTGATTTGATCATTTTGTGTTTCTTTTGCAGTTGCTCCTATCAACTATGCATATCTATCTGCAATCTAGATGCAACAATTTCTCAAAGCAGAGAATTCAGAAACAATTTTACACTCCAGAAAAGGGAAAGGATCAGTGCCATTTTAGAGAACAAGGATACAATGTTCATGTACCTGCATTCCCTACGCTGGCCCGATATGTTTGCAACGCCTTCTTTTTCTGTTGAATCCTACACGACATTATTATTATTCATTAGCATTGCTCTCTTTTTGAAAAGCAACAAGACATGTTTAAAATATGTTATGGGATCCCATGCCAAACTCTAATGTGATGCTAATTGAAAAGCCCTTCTTACTATTTTGTAAAAGTGTTAAGTTCAGGAAACTTGTTATATATTGTGATTTGGACTATTCTCTATCATTTTTTTTGTAATATTTATATAGAAATATGACATCCCCATATAAATAATAAAAGACATTACCTAGACACTAGGAACACTACATTCTTTTAACCATTGCCACATGCAACACAAAAATTAATATGATCGTATCATTTACAAACATTTATATACACTACCTCAGTTTAATCTTTCATTTTCTGCCTTCTTTTACCCTCTAACAACCACCTTATAGGCCTATTATTGCACCTTCTTGGGGCAATTGGTAGTGTTATGTAGTTTTCTTAAAGATAACATGTTGTTAGGTAGTTTTCTGGCAAGTGAAGCTATTTAACAGTCAAGGGGCGTCTATACAAACCGTGTATAATGTATCTATCACACGCTTCAAACTCATTCCCAAGCTCCATATATAACATAACTCGATCACTATTCTTGAACTATCAAAATGCCCCGATTTCTTGGGTCTTTACCGTAGTTTGATTAATTTGAATATGGCGTTGGATTGTTTATTTTGGTAATCTTATGCTTCCAATTCAAATGCTCAACAATGCACTAGGCAGATAGATTGCAATCTGTCTAATTAATTACATTAGAAAGCTTGAGGAGGATCTTAATCAACTGAAAAGAAAGAGAGACCGTCTACTGGCAATGCAATCTGAAAAAACAGCAAACAAAGAACATAGACCTAATGGTCGCTGTGCAAATTTATGTCAGGGAAGCAATTATTAGTATTACTAGCCAACGAAGGCCGAGGTATATGTGGAGGATTCTGGAGGAACTTGAAAAGCATCATGGTCTAGATGTGGAGACCTCGCAGCTTTTTACAGGAGAATCTTTTGTGCTTCTATACTTCCATGTCAACTTCAGAGACAATATTTCCCATGATCCTTCTCAGATTCGGAGTTCTGTAGAATCTGGGCTGCAAGTAACTTACTAGATTATTGCAACATCGGACCGCTACAGATTGCTTTGGTGTGATGGCATTGGCACATTATAATTACATCATGTCATGACCATTGCATATTATTATCATTTCACATTTAGTTTCTATGATGGTATTGTTATTTCTGAGGATGATGTTTGATACTTTTTGTTCAAAGCTTGATGATAGCAAGGAACCACAGTCAAGAATCTCCAGGATCCAATGTAAGAGGAAGACCTCGGCTGTATATTTATAAATACAAGTTTTAACCAAGCATAACTTCTCTGCATCTATGAAGTGCCTTCTTTGAGCAGGGAGTACTGTTATTTCTTTGGGCAGATGAGCAAACAGAAGCATCTAAGGCTCTAAGCTACTGGCCGGGGTGGCTGTAGATCCAAGTTCCAAAGCCAGTTTCAGTTGATTCAGAACAATAGCTAATATGAAGGATAAAGTAAACAACAGATCTGTCCAATCGAATCAATCCGAATAATTCGCTAAATTTTCGAAATTTCCAGACTAACCGCCGATACTAACGCATACGCACAAGGAAGTGTCTCCAACTTTCAAAGATCTTGAACATCATAACCCACCATTACTGCAAAAAGACGGATTCCAACTATTTTTAACATCAAAACCCATAGAATTCAAGGATCTTAAACAACTAAACCCACAGAATGTTTAGATGATTTCTGAGTTTTAAATGTTTATGATTTCTGTTTATGGTCTCTACATTGAATAGATGGCTTTGAAGAAAACTGTGGATGACATCTGGTCGCAAGGCTCTCTGGAGCAACCAATTGGACATGCAGACGCTGCCAATGAATTGAAATATCGGTGGCCAACGAGGTAATAATATGGAGTGCCCGCTTCTAACCCAGTCGTACAATTGCGGCAGTGTGCCCAGCGCCAGGTGTTGCTTGTATTGTAAATTATATATAATAATGATAATTTATTTTTTAGTTCATACGGTTAAATACTTATCCACCCATCTTTTTTGGATTTGAACCTGTGATCTTTTAAGAAGAAACACATGCTCTCCTTTTTATTTTACCATGGGAACAGCAACCTCCCAAGGATATATCCAACAGCCCGCAAGTCAGATATACTAGAAACTTGTGCATCCCTACCTCCAGCCGGTTTTGAACCTGTGACCTTCTCGGAGATAACACAAACTTTTAACCATTGGGCCCACTCAGGTGCCTTCATGCTCTCTTAATCATTAGGTTCACTCATGCTGTAAGACTGTTTCAATGGATTGTTAGCTTGTGATAGAGCAATGACTTAGCTTGACACAGAGCAATGACTGTTACCACAGGCTCATGGTTGATGGTTGGATCAGATATTAAGATCTAACAATCAACAATTATGAAACTTAATCTATCCACAATAAGCCTCCTAAATGTGTTCAACTTACTCCCTTGAATATCCTTTCAAAATTGGCTACGATCATTAATCAGCCTGTGAGAGAGCAATGATTGCTGCTGCAGGCTTATTGTTGCCGATTAACATTTGGATCAAATGTTAAGATCTAATGAGCAATTAACAATTGGATCTTAACATTTGATCCAAATGTTAATCGGCAACAATAAGCCTGCAGCAGCAATCATTGCTCTCTCACAGGCTGATTAATGATCGTAGCCAATTTTGAAAAGATATTCAAGAGAGTAAGTTGAACACATTTAAGAGGCTTATTGTAGATAGAAATTGAATTTAAGCTTGGAGTCTATTTGTTTAAAAAAAATCCTGACTATTTACTACTTTCTTTATTTTTTGTTGCAGTTGTTACCCAGTGTTATAATCATCATCATTTATTTTATTTTATATTTTAAAAAATTATTGATTTATATTAATTTTTTTGGTTGTTACTCGTATTATAATCATTATCATCATTTATTTTATTTTATATTTTACAAAAATTATTGATTTATATTAAAAAAAATGTTATTAATTAACCAAATAACCAAGAATTAAATATAATTAAAACACGAATTAATTTGTGCCACACTCTTTGTGAACATGCACTAGAGGGTGTGTGCAATAAGTTGAGGGTTTCTTTTGGCGCGTTAGATGCAATACAAAACTGAAAAAACAGACATCCATCAACTTGCATAGATATTTTGAGACACTTATACAATGAATCTTGTGATTAGTAAAAAATAAGAAATGTAGGAAATTGAATGACCTTTCCAAATATATAATTTTTTTCTATTGAAAATGTTGTTAACTATATAAAGTTAGATTTTTTAACGCGCACTTTTTATTTTTGGGACAAATTATAAGGTTTATGTTTTTGTGGGTGCAGCGTTAGAGTGTCTAAATGATGGAATAAACTTACGAAAACTGGTATACATATAGAGAACATATATGATTAGTGCACAACTATTTTTCCAATAATAAAAATAATATTTTTAAATTTGTTTTTAATTATCTAAGAGATCAAACCTCGAAAATGGTACGTCAATTGTGGGTGCAGCGTTTGAATGTCTTAATGCAATTATTTGGAAGTGGGTTTTTTATAGCATGTAGAGGTTGGTGTTCTTTAGTGCACCATAAAAAAAAAAATTTAAATGGTTGAGAAATGAAAGAGATATGGACAAAACACTAACATTGTTTTTTTTGAGTTGAGGAGCGATGACAGAAGATAAATAAATAAATAAAATAGAAAAAATTATGTATTCTTGTTAAAATTTACATATTTAGAATTTGAAAAAAAAACCATATATCTTTCTAAAATCTCATAAAAAATGGAGGTGTGCAGCATAATCAGATGAACCGCTAAACACGAGCATATTCGAAATTTGGATATAATGCTGAATTAGCCATGGTTTATCATAATCCAAGGCATAGGCATGTTGAATCCGAAGTAAAGTACAACGCAGACACATAGGCATAGGAATTCCATGAAAGCATGGGTGGAGGTTCAGCCTTGTCATTTGGTCGGATTTTTTTTTTGAATTTAACCAATACACGAGCACAATTTAGTAAATCAAAAATGCGTGCACGATTTAGTATAAGCCAAACGCATGCGCATTTTATAAAATCCAAATGTATGTGCGTTGTAGTTAACAACATTTTCATCATTATCATCAACACCGTCGTCATCATCATCATCATCATCACCATCACCTTCATCATCATCATCATCACCATCCTCATCCTCGTCATCACCATGATCATTGGTCATCGCTCATCCTCATCATCACCATGATCATTGGTCATCGATCATTATCACCATCCTCATCCTCATCATCACCATGATCATTGATCATCGATCATCATCATC
>LPNX011148887.1:129795-167687 GCA_001517045.1 Pseudotsuga menziesii
GAAAGCACACATCGAAGAACTCCGAAGCGTATACAAGTTGATGAAGGACTCCTTAATTCCATCGAAGGTACACTATCTAAACGTAGTATTGCTTGTCAAACTCAACAGATACTATATAAATATTTTGTTTCTAAATGTGATGGAGATAAATGTAGATTATTTGTATCATTGTTAAAATCTAGGGGCATGAATATTGTTAGGAAATCGTTAGGGATAAAGATGATAAAGACTTCTGGAGCAAGTTCTCATATAGTTAAAAACTTAGTAGATTCCTTTGGTAAAATTGGTAAGAACATACAGTCAAAGGACCACAATGCGGCTCGTCGTGTGTTGTCACAAGCAATTGTAAATAAGAACACTAGGGTCCTTCGTTTTCTCAAGCCTACATCTAAACTAGTTAATTTGGATGTAAAAACCCTCCGTAGGTATTCTATTAGAAGAGAACATCTTGACACAACCACCTAGACAGATTTTTGGGCCTTTATTGGTCGGTTGCCACGTCGTGACATGAAGCTAGTTGATACAGTTTAGGGACTAGTGCAAAGTTTTTGGCATGATCACACAAGGCCTTCTTCAAACCAGAAGGATGTACTAAAACTAAGAAGGGGTTCAAAGGACCGTGAACCATATATTAAGCATCTTCTTGATATAACACAGACAGAACTATACGAGAAATTTAGGAATGAACATAGACAATTGAATTTGGGGCAAAGATATTTTGAGAAATGTAAGCCCTGGTATGTTAGAATAAATACTCTTTGTAACACTTGTTGTTGTAGATACCATGCAGAATATGAATATTACTATGAAACATTTTTGTACATTCGTCGTGTGTTGCATACTAACCATGTGCAGGATTGCTCCTTGCCAATACCACAGACCTCATCAAGAGAATTCATTCATAGTATCATGTGCAATAGGCCTGAGGGGAAAACTTACTATGCAAAATCATGTTTGGATGGAACTTGCTCCAACTGTGCTGGAGTGGCATTATTGAGCCAATGTATGCACGAGACTAGAGACAATGAATTTGGGAATATGGTTACAGACATGAAAAGTTTCAAATATATCAGCTATGAAATAGTCCCAGGGAAAGAAAGCAAAAAAATACAATTGGTGACATCTCAGGTCCATGCATTTATCTATAAATTTATGTTTGAACAATTGCATTTCATTCCTTACTTACAAAAAAACCTGATATTGAGATCATTTTGTGTCAACAGGTACAAGTTAGTGTCTTCATCAAGGAATTTACTGAAAAGACACGTCAATATGTTCAGCATGTCCACTTGGCACGATGGCAGGATGAAAAGTTTAGAATATGCAAAGATACATTTCCTCGTGGTACTATACTTTCAGTTGTTGATTTTGCCGAGAACTACACTCTGCAACCTCAAAATGAGATCCAAACTCAGTATTATCACTCTGAACAGGTTTCCTTGATGGTGCATATCACATATAGGCATGGCCCAAATAGCAGTGAAGAGCAAAGAGAAATTCTAAAGGAATATCACTTCTACATAAGTGATGATAGGTGCCATGACTTCCACTATGTATGTCATTGCTTCATCATATTCTATGATCATTTGAAGGGTAGGAACATACAAATGGATCAACACTGGATTTGGTCTAATGGATGTGCTGGTCAGTTAAAAAATGCACACATATTTCAATGGTTGTGTTCATTGCATAAAAACTACAAAGTTCCACATATGTGGAACTATTTTGAGACTGGGCATGGTAAAGGAGAGCATGATGGAGCTAGAGCATGTGTCAAAATAGCCCTACGAAGAGAGGAATTGAAATTATCTACAATATCTACTATTCAAAATGCTCAATCTATAGTTAGGTGGTGCACGTCAGTAATGGGAGAGGAATTAGCTATGCGAGTAGAATCCACAAGAAAGAGACATGTGGAGAGATTTTTGTGGGAGGTGGTAGACATAGATCATTCACATGCATGGGAATGCAAGACTGTTCAAACCTCATTATGTCCATGACTGATGATGAAAACAATCACTTCCCCATCGGGTCTATGGTTGTTAAAGGTGAATACCTTACACATGACAACAATGCAAGAAAGAATGGTGGATATGTTTACAGGGATTACAAACCAAGTGCAGGTGTGTATCACTTTACCAGCTTGATCATTGGTACAAACCTCCAGGTACAAACAATGCCTAGTCGGAATTCATTGAAGGTACTGTTGCAGTCAGCAACAACCCCTTCATTTTTTTATTGAGATGAAGGGAGATCATCTCTCTTTTATGATTTACCTATTAAAGATTAAAAAAGAGTGCCTTTAGAATCATCGATTCTGAAGGTACTCTCAATTGTACAAGAATCAAATGACATATATTAGAAGTTTATGAAAACATTTTCATAAACTTAATAATTAGCAGCTGTCAGTTTCATAAATTTTATATATATAATCAATTCTATCACTAATTAATTTATCTGATTATATATGTTGATTTAAGAGATTTGAAAGGATAGTATGCTAATTGGTGTTTAAAGGAAACACATTTTGAATTCGTTTGGGGCTTGGTATTTATAAGATATTATAAGTTCTTGAAATCACTAGAACTAAAGGCAATTTATTAATTAAAATTTGTATTAGACCTAAAGTTCACATTTCATATATAACTTAATATCATATCATTGCTTTGTTAGCTAGTGAAAGTGCAAATAAAAATATCATTTTGAAAGTTTCATGTAAGTATAACCATAATAGTTTATAAGCTTTATATCCTATTCAATTTGGTTTTGGAATATTAATGGGTGGGATTTCCTAAAATTTTTAAAACTATATTTCAAAATGAAACTTCATGTATATACATGGTTTAAGTGTTAATTTGGATCATTAATTAGTTATATTTCAAGAACATTAGGGTTTACTATTTTAACACTATATCGTCATATTAATAAACACGACCACATTTCACGTGTAATCTGGAGTAAGTCATCAATTGACCGTTTTATGAAGAGACACGACTCATATGGCTGATAAATGACACCTGTTACCAGGATCGCTGCGTTGGTATGAAGATTTGGTTAACACCTTTCATATCAATTAACAGCTGTGAGTGAAATAATGAAATCGTATCAGTGAAATGTAATGTTGAATATGATTGATAACCATTCCATTTCAGGATGTTGTACGAGCTCATCATGCCAAACTGCGTGTAATTAATGTCTTGATTTATGATTCATGAATTGAATGATCTCTGATATGAAGAATTGGTTAAGAGTTACAGTTAGTCGTGGATAATCTTCCATTTATCATAACGAAAGCACTAGCTGTTGTTTTAATCATCACTGGATTTGGTAGAAATGGCCAAAGTTGGAGCTCTCATCTCTGTCAGGTATGAAGCATGTGAGGATTTGACAGTTCGCGTAATGTCTTTCACCTGGGTGCCTATCCCTTCCATCTTCACGACTCCATTCATTTCAAGTCGTAACCTGAGTAGTAGTGAGGGAACTATGGCTCCGCTTAGTCGTTTTGAAATTTCAGGACCAGAGCTTGTTGAAGCCGATGAGAAGGCTGCCCTGTTATTTGACAAAATTGGATGGGGTCAGTTCTTCAGGTGCTTTAGTGGCCATAACGTGGGGGTTACTAAATAGTTTGCTTTGAGTTTGAAATAAAACATAGCACAGATTGGGTATTTCAAGTTTATCATTGACGAAGATAAAATTGTAGAAGCTACGAAGCTTCCACAAACTGGAGAGCGATGGTTTAAAGGTGGGAAAGTGAATAAGAAGAAGTGTCAGTCCTTGCTATTGCCCTTGCCAGCTAGTGCAAAACTGAATATTGGGGTTTCGGTTAAGTTTATAAATCCAGAATGGCGAGCATTCTATGAGATCTTGGTCAGGTACGTATCATGTGATGGACGATTCTCTCACCTGCATTATTATCACCTATGCCTACTATTAGCATTAAAAGGCTGTAAACTTAATCTCCCCTTTTACCTATTACAAAGTCTAAAGAAAATGGCTCATTCGGTTCAAACTACCATAAGTAATCCTGATAGAAGTCTGTTCCATCATGGCCTAGTCAAAATTATAATACAGCATCAACTGTCTCTTAATGGTAAATCGTGGGATGAGTTTTTAATTGAATGTCAATTAGGGCCAACTCAATATTGGCCAAACCCTCCCCCAAAGACCCGTAGGAAACGCAAGGCTACAGTAAAATCTGAAGTTGGTGATGTTCATGAAGCAGAATCCAAGGATAAAGAGCTTCAGGAAGCAAATCCACCCATAAACACTTGTATTGATGATGATGGGGTTGTGAATGTAGCTCCTTGTTTCGCTGAGTCAACCTTGAACCAATCCCCATCTGACAAGTGCTTTAGTATACCTGCAAAGGAAGAGGGCAAGTTAACCAAAAATTAAGATGTTAATGATGTTGATTATGAAACCCCCCCTGAGCTGTATACTCCTCGAAAACATGGTGATGAGTTTATGCATAAACTAGAACAAATAGCGCAGGTGTGCTATGACAAAGGGGGTTTTGAATCAAAAAATCTTGTGTTTGTTCGTACAAGAATAATTACTAGAAGTATGAATAATACATCTACAGCTTCTGTTCCTATGGTCACTCAACAGAGTACTCAGCCAGTGATCATCCATCTTGAGGATGATGTTCCATAATTTGGCCCCGAAACCATGCATATGGATGAGCCTACTCTTATAGAGAATAATCGCGACAAATTGGCTAAAGGTATCATAGAGTCAGGTAAGTTTGAAGTTGTTCCATCGTGTATGGACACTTATGGTTCGAGCCCCGAACCATCTTTTATGAGCTTTCCATTACCTGGTCAAGACATAGATAATCTAGATTCTTCTCAAGCAAATGATTCGTGTCATGACAAGGAGGAAGAAATGCTACAACTGGTCCTTGATAGGGTATACGAGACTAAAATATTGAAATTGAAAAATGAACTAAAACAGTGTCAAGCTAATGCAGCTTTGAAAGAGGTGGAAAATAAGACGTTCAGGGAAGAGTTATTAAACTGGATTAACAGATGGAAGGAAGTGAACATCAAAAAGAACCAATACAAGAAGGAAAAAAAATCAATGATAGATACAAACCAACATTTGCTTGAACAAGTAGAAAAACAGAAGCTAGTGATCATCAGGCCCAAAGCCAAACTGTCCGAAGCCAGAAGAGTGGTCGATTTACAAAATTGAACCTGATGATTATTTCCATTTTTCAGTTATATGGTTTATCTATCTGTCAACAGGTAATAAAATCTTTTTGTGCATGCCTATAAAATCGCAGATTTTGCAGGCACGCATACAACTTATGGTTTCTTTTGTTATTTCTGTTAAAATTGGTTTTAATAAGATCCTTTTGTTTGTTTAAACAGGTGGGCATGTTATCACTATCCTCTGCCGATCCAGGATATTTTGGATTTCAGTTAGAGAATGTTGATGTTTATTGAAGACTAGAATTTCGACACAGCTACGTGTATGCCAGCTCCTTTAAATCAGTAGATGTTTAAGGCTAGTCGTTTTGATTATTGTTATCTTCTAGTGACAAGTGTATGTTGAAGAGATTAAATGCTCTTTGATAGTGATAGGACTCCTATAGTATTGCATACAACATTTATAATAATAAAAAACTAAATCGAAAGACTAGGAGTATTATATAAACTGATAATTTTTAGGAGAAGGAGGATGGAGTGACTGAAGAAAAGCATACTTGAAATATTATTTTGATGCTAGTGTTGTTCCTGATTGAAGTTTTATCTTTGGAAGTGGAATGTGACTGGAAATCCTCAAGCTGATATTGTGATCGGTATTATTTTGGATACTCTTTTAATATTTCAGTGTATAATCTTCTACTTATAATATTGATGCAGTATACTTGGTTATGCTTGTGTTCATTAATCGATATTGCACTTTGTCAACACAATATTGTATTTGAATTATTATGTTGTTGTAATTGAATTAATTAGTGTTTCTACTGAAAATTTAAGATATAATGACATATATATTTATGTCTGTTTGATCTCATTTGTATTTTTGCAGTGATTTCATTTTGCACATCATCTTTTATTCAAATATCTAATGTTGTTTATTAATTGTTAATTAATTAAACATTTCAGAAGAATTCGAAGTAATTGCTTATTTCAATTTCTCTGTCGAAATATTTCATAACAGAATGATTTAGTGTGGATGGCTTAAATATTTTCATTTAGATCCTACTCCTGTATCTTTCTGTTCATCATTATATTAATTAATAATTAATATAATATTCAAATCGCTCTCAGCTGAGATAGGATAGTTAGGATAGTTTAATTAGTATTTTTATATTATAGTTTAGATTTAATAGTTGTTAAATAGAATTTGTATAATTTTTAAAAAATAACTTTAGTAGTCTTTTAAAAATTTAGGATATTAAGTACAAAACCCTCCAAAATCGAAGACTTTCCTTAAGAAAGCAAGTGTAGGGTAACTTAGGTAGTTGAAAACTAATTTTAGGGTTTATTTAGACAGAAATAACTTTAGGATAGATTTTTACTGAATTTTAGTTTCTCCCTAAGAGAAAAATTCAGTTGGTAGCAGGACCAGAACCTGTGAGATTTTGCTATTTCAAACACACCGGAAGCTGCTTTAAGCTAATTGTGTGGGCTTAATCTCCTTGTTGGCCTTGGTCAAAAAATCAGGCCAACAGGTACGCTACTTCTTACCGGATACAGAGCACGAGAGACTAATGGAGACCATCATTATAAGAGATGATCCGGAGGGCTTGGTTGTATGATATTAGGTGGGATCTAGCATGATGAGGTATGTAACATAATTTTAATTTTCCCATGTATGTTTCTTATGAATATGTCAATTTTGTGTTCTTGTACGCTACTTCTTACCGGATACATAGCATGAGATATTAATGGAGACCATCATTATAAGAGATGATCCGGAGGCCTTGGTTGTATGATAATAGGTGGGATCTAGCATGATGAGGTATGTATCATAATTTTAATTTTCCCATGTATGTTTCTTATGAATATGTCAATTTTATGTTCTTGTATGCTACTTCTTACTGGATACATAGCACGAGAGACTAATGGAGACCATCATTATAAGAGATGATCTGGAGGCCTTGGTTGTATGATAACAGGTGGGATCTAGCATGATGAGGTATGTATCATAATTTTAATTTTCCCATGTATGTTTCTTATGAATATGTCAATTTTGTGTTTTTGATATGTGAAATTTTCCATAATGTTGTTTATAAATATGCCAAAAATTCTCTTGTATGTCAAGTTAATGAACATGCCAAATTTTACATATGATCAATAAACCATATATATCAATCATATGAACATTTCAAGATCTCATTCACATGATATACATAACATTAGAATACATACATGTACCTCTGTAGGTCATACCTATCAAAGTTCTTTGTAGGCTCTCTTACAGGACTAAAACCCTAATTTTTCAAGTAGCTAATATTGTCAATGTTTTCAGCCGATATATACAACTAGGATGATGGAAACAAGATGCCACAATGATAAAATTATGTTTTAAGGCTTGTATAATTTCCTTCTTGACAACTCACCTCTTATACCCGCATTTCCATTGCCAAAGGGGTAGTGCCTAGTAGTGTTGGAATTTCATCTCATTTTTTTTTATTGAGAAGTTTAATTTCTACTTAAAAGATAATAAAAGATAATAAGAGATTTGGGCCAAAGCTGGACAATGCATTTCATGCCAACGAAGGCCAAACTTGGAAAACCCTATCCCTAACTAGGGTTTATTGTTTAACATGCATGGCCCATAACCATAACCCTACCAAGGAAACCCTAATCCTAACCCTAATCTTATCTTACTATCACAACTCAATTCAGAATCAATCTAATGTCCAACTCAACTTTTTCAAATCCAGTGGACTTATGCTTCAAATCATGTTGATTCATGAAGTTGACTTTAGTGTGCATGTAGTGAGATCATTGAAACCTTTAAATATAATAGTTTTTTCATGCACAGTTTCCATTCTATGCCCCGGGTAGGGATTCAACAGGTGTCCGTGAAATCCTGTAGGAGGTGGTATTCAACGTGCCACAGAATCATGACCGTTGCTCGGATCGAAGAACTGTCGGCTCAGTTGGATTCAGGACATCGGGATAGTGCCAGGGTGGCCTTCTAATTTGGTTCCATGGAGAAGAGACCATTATTTTGGTCAATTTTGGAAACTAGGGTTTTGCTCAATAAGTGAATGTGAAATTTTTGCACATGGGGGTCAAATTCGCATATTGCTCAACCATGAAGGTGTGTCTAGCATTTCCACATAACACATGCCTAAACACACTTTCACGACCCATTGGAATCCCTTTTTATGCATAGTTTCCATTCTATGCCCCGGGTAGGGATTCAACAGGTGTCCCTAAAAGCTTGTAGTAGGTGGGATTCAACGTGCCACAGAATCATGACTATTGCTCGAATCGATGAACCATTGGATACGTTGGATTCAGGACATCGGGATAATGCGAGGGTGGCCCTCTAATCTGGTTCCATGGAGAAGATACCATTATTTTGGTCAATTTTGGAAACTAGGGTTTTACTCAGTAATTGATTGTGAAATTTTTGCACATGGGGGTCAAATTCACATATTGCTCGACCGTGAAGGTGTGGCTAGCGTTCCCACATAACACATGCCTAAACACACTTGCACGACCCACCGGAAGCCCTTTTTTATGCATGTTTTCCACTCTATGCCCCGGATAGGGATTCAACAGGTGTCCCTAAAATCCTGTAGGAGGTGGAATTCAACGTGCCACATAATCATGACCGTTTCTCGAATCAACGAACCGTCGGCTCCATTGGTTTCTGAACATCGGGATAGTGCTAGGGTGGCCCTCTAATCTAGTTCCATGGAGAAGAGACCATTATTTTGGTCAATTTTGAAAACTAGTGTTTTGCTCAGTAAGTGAATGTCCAATTTCTGCACATAGGGGTCAAATTCGCATATTGCTCGACCGTGAAGGTGTGGCTAGCATTCCCACATAACACTTGCATGACCCATCGGAATCCTTTTTTTATGCACGGTTTCCATTCTATGCCCCAGGTAGGGATTCAATATGTGTCCCTGAAAGCCTGTAGGAGGTGGAATTCAACGTGCCATAGAATCATGACCATTGCTCGGATCGACAAACCGTCGACTTCGTTGGATTCAGGACATCAATATAGTGCTAGGGTGGCCCTCTAATCTGGGTCCATGGACAAGGGACCACTTTTTTGGTCAATTTTGGAAACTAGGGTTTTGCTCAGTAAGTGAATATCCAATTTCTGCACATAGGGATCAAATTCGCATATTGCTCGACCGTGAAGGTGTGACTAGTGTTCCCACATAATACATTCCTAAACAAGCTTGCACGAACCACCTAAAGCCCTTTTTAATGCACAGTTTCCATTCTATGCCCCGGGTAGGGATTCAACAGGTGTCCCTGAAAGTCTGCAAGAGGTGGGATTCAACGTGCCATAGAATCATGACCGTTGCTTGGATCAACAAACCGTCAGCTCCGTTGGATTTTGGACGTCGAGATAGTGCTAGGATGGCCCTCTAATCTGGTTCCATGGACAAGGGACCATTTGTTTGGTCAATTTTGGAAACTAGGGTTTTGCTTAGTAAGTGAATGTCCAATTTCTACACATATGGGTCGGCTTTGCAAATTCCTTGATCGTGAACATGTGGCTAGTGTTCCCACATGGAACCTACCTAAACATGCTTGCATGACCCACTAAAAGCCCTTTTTTATGCACGGTTTCCACTCTATGCCCCGGTTAGGGATTCAATGGGTGTCCCTAAAAGCCTGTAGGAGGTGGGATTCAACGTTCCATAGATTGATGACCGTTGCTTGGATCAATGAACTGTCGGCTCCATTGGATTTAGTACATTGCGATAGTGCTAGAGTGGCCCTCTACTCTGGGTCCATGGACAAGGGATAAATTTTTTTGTCAATTTTAGAAACTAGGGTTTTGCTCAGTAAGTGAATGTGAAATTTTTGCACATAAAGGTCAGCTTGAAGGCGATTGTAGATCTTCCCCTCATACAAGAGATGTGAGCATTTGTACGATGAAATGCAGGAGGAGACAAATCCATTACATCAGTAACCATGTAATGGAACATGTTTATGTTTAGAAACAAGTGGCCATTCTATTACGCCATTATTACAAAATATATATATCTTCACGCTACGAATGCTTCGAATAATACTTCATAAACATGAATTTATAAAACAAGATTCATAATAGTACTTCTCTAATCAATTTAAACTATAATAAAATCACACATAACTTTCATCTCTTTCAAAGTTGTTACTCGAGGCCATTCATCAAATGCCATGTACATTAACAAAACGATAAAATAATGTGCAGGACATACATAATGTGCAGGATATAGTCATAACCATTATTTTGAATCAACCTTATAATACTCGGATACTTTAGGTTTGATTTGTATCCCATGTATTCATTAGATGAAAGACATCATGCCAAACAATAATTTTATTTATGTAGACCACACTGGTGAATCCCTTAAGTGTGTCAACTTCATGCATCCTTTAAATGTTTGTTAGGTTGTTATGTGGGTAAGGTGCTTTTGTATTCCACCAAGTTGGATTAGTTGCTTAGCTGTGATGGGTGCTTAAATGTGTGTTAGACCTATGTTCCATATTTTTTAATACAATTTGGCATTGTTAATATAACATTGTATATGTAATGGGATCATGGTTAAAAACAATTAAAATGTACATTTTTGTCATTACGTAATATTGTAATTGTGCATTGTTCTCAAATTTATAACTGATATCTCCATGCAATCGTAAAATCTATAAAAAATTGGGAACATTACACATAGAAACATTCTTCGCCACACATGTATAATCACACTTAAAAGACTGAACCATGAATATCTCAAGAGCCTTGATATGAAATATTTTTTATATCACGAAAGTTATAATACAAAAATAGAAGGCCTATCTATGGCCTGTCAATGTACATGTATCAAAAACATATTTGATGTACATGTGCAAACAAAAGTACATACGGTCCCCTATACTCTAAGTCCGGATTGTACATAAAAATAAATATTTGTCCTAGACTAATAAAAAATCTAACTTTCTCTTGTTTTTCCTGGACCCTGATGCTTTTCGGCTCTGTCTACGACCACTCTGCATCTCTAGCGATTGTAAATCAATGACAATATTTCTTGATCAGGTAACTGAACTAGTACTATCCATCAATAACAAAGTTTGAAAATTTAAAATATGACTCAATTGTAAATAAAACAAAGACTCACTGCATCCGTTGGGGGTATAGGTGCCACTGGTGTCGAGGGTATAGGTGCCTCTGTTGTCCTCTGTCTTGCAGAGAGCCTCTCTGCCATGCTTCTCTGCGAATAATTTTTTTTTGTCAATTATCTCAAGAATTATCAACATGTACATGAATGAGAAAGTACTAATCAATTATGTAAAAAATTAACATCTCACCGAAAAAACCATTTCTAGGGGATTACGCTGGGACTCTTTAGTAGTAAGAGGAACCGTAGGTTGAACATCAACCTCAGTTGCGTGCACTAATGGACCAGGGTGTGGCTACATTCACCAAATGATTAAATAGTTAGACATTGTGCATGTCCATAAACAATAAAAATGAAATGTACAATTACAAATATTCAAGTAGATGTACCTCAGTGTGACTTATCCCTATTGTAGATGCAGCATTGACAGTGGCATCAACAATCCCACTAAGGTCTGGCATGGATGACTCTACATCCTGATGCTGTAAACATGTGAAAATAACATTAAGAAAAACCACTTGTGAAGTGAATTCATAGCTAACCAACAACTGCCATTGGAAGTGTGTACATTACCGTGGGATGAGTAGGTTGATCCTCATGCACACCCACTCTGTTCAAGGAAGAGGGACCTCGTCTGGTGTAAACAACCCCCTTATCTATGTTTGGACTATGGGGAGATCCAAACCAAAGAGGCGGTGCAGGGATCTGCAATGACGTCTGCATTCATAAAGTGTTACCATAGTTAGACATGGATTTGAATGGATGGAATAATATGTACTGAAAAAATAACATGTTGTAATATACTTACCCCTTCCTAGGACATATCTCCACCATGGAAGTGACCACTTCCATCAATTTCTTGCCCCTCTTCAAATGCTAATAGCATTTGCAAGTTTAAAAATTATATTTACATTAGCGATCTATAAAGCAGTGTACAGTAAGAAATTTAAATAATTCGAACAAGATTCAATCATAACCCATGTACTTACATTCTTCAAGTAATCGTAAATTCCACCTTGGACTATGTCGTTGATATCAATGTCTCCAGCATCACGTTCTAAGTGGGGTTCCTGCAAATTCAAAAATTGTAAATATTAGACAATTTAATAAATTAATCAAGACTAACACATGCATTAAAAAAATTATATGTAATAACAAAATGACAAGTGTTTAAATATTACCTCAATGGTGGTTCTTTGGGCCTCGGGTACAACCACACCGGGTACAGTACCACCCCCGTGAGAGGCATCAGTCTCCTACAAGAGTAAATATTGCATATATATTACGAATCTTTTAATATGTTACATATAGTATGGAACAATTAAAAATTGAACAATAACATATTTTTAAAACAATGTCCTTACCTGACCACCAGTCATCGTAGTGGTACCATGTCTTGGTTCAGGACCATAATAGGGTCCCCCACATGATGTGCAGATGTGTGGCTCGCTTTGAGGCACATGGGATGTCGGTCTATCCCCACCAATAAATGTCCCTCCACCACCAGATGCTGGTGGTTGTACACCAGTAGAGGAAGAGGGTGCTCTCTGGTCAATAGTGGTCGTGTGTTGAGAGACCATCTCAGCTAGAGTAAAAAATGCATCCTGTGTCTGGGAAACCATGTCATGTGCAAGAGGGATGTATGCCCTCGGTAGTTGGGCACAGGGTGCAACTATCTGTGGATTGGCATCTCTATGCCTAGCATGGGGTCGGTGTTGGGGTATCCCCCTACCAACTCCCTGGAAGCTCAACATGTCAAAATAGTTGACATGTTTCCCCATCACAAACTCTACATACAATTTTCGAAGGAAGTACATAGGTACTTCCCTATTGTTGTGAGGGGGAATGTCAAAAACCATGTACCACCTATCCATCCAATTGTCTTTGATGGGTGGAAAAGTGCACCACTCTTGATAGAAATATGTGGCTTGCTGATCTCCGAAATGTCATCCGTCCCAGGCATTCTAAACAATGAATAGATGGCTTGTTTTGTTATTTTCAGCTTTTTTACCTCATTGTAACTTAACTCATCAGCATATTGTTGTCTTTTCCTCTCCCTATAAGATACGATGCATTACAAAGCATCATTCGATCTTGCAATCGTATCAACAATAGACAACAATGAATCTGACAAGGAGCGGCAGAGCTCATCTCCACCCCTCCAAGCCGAACCAATCTCTCTCAAATGGACAATAAACCTCAGTGTCTCCGCATTGTTATGATCCATAGTAGCCACTGCAATCATAAATACAAATAAAATATCATTAGAAATATAAACACATGATATAATGACATATCTAAGAACTGAAAACTATATAACTAATGACATATAAACTAAATCTATCATGTAAATTTAAAAATTGATCTTGAATTTTACAGTAAAGAATAAACGTTTAACATTTTTTCATTTCATATTTATGTCCTAAATTCAAGTATTAATTCCAATTTTTAAGTACATGCATGTGTACATAAAGTGTCTTGAGTGCATATGTTGATTGCGAAGCTCCTCTAGCTTATTTTAAGGCTTGGATTATGAAGTTTCGTCGAAATTGTGAGGTGTTGATTATTGCCTTTGTAGGACCAGCTCGCAGATTACGGGTAGAGGCAACAACTAGACCCTAGAATAGGCGGCATAATGTGTTGTTGATGAATAAAATCCCAATATAGGCAATGATTTTGTTAGATATGTAATTATTTGTTGTAGTGTGATGTGTTTTGGACTCCAAAGGCTATTTAGCAAAACTTTATGGATTTTATGGTTGCAAGGGTTCCACTAGATTAAATATCATGTATGATCTAGTATGTGATTGGCATGTTTAATCAAATACATCAACCTACCTATGTATCTTCACGTTCATAGAGTCTATTGTTGAACTTTGTTGTCTTGACCTTAACCAAAAAGTACCCTTTGTTCAAGACGAAAATATTTGTTAAAAGCTTGGGAAGATAAACTATACCTTATTTTGACACTTGGATTGGGAAGTTTCATCAAAACTATAAGGTGTTTATTGATGTTCTTGGAAGAGAAACTTCGAGAAGTTTCATCAAAATTATAAGGTGTTTATTGATGTTCTTGGAAGAGAAACTTCGATATTTCGGATAGAGGCAAGGGATTTACCATGTTTGTTTATGTATTTTAGGGGAATATATGAATTCTACTTGATTTTTTTTAGTTGTATATGCAAGCTTGCAACATAATTGACAAACTTTGCGTACATGTTAATTTTGGTTTGGATTCACAATAGTGAAGTTCGTTTGTTTTTTATGAGTTAATTGGGGTTTTGGTTTACATTGGGCATGTACATTACTTATGCAAACTTGCAATGTGTTTGACAAATTTTGCATATTTGTGGATTTTGGTATGGATTCACAAGGATCCTCGTGAATATGCATATGGAAATAGTGAAATTCATTTATTTTTTGAGTTAATTGGGGTTTCGGTTTCCATTGGGCATGGAAATTTTGGGTATGAATTTTGGTAAATAATCAAAATTATTTAATTTTTATCATTAAATTGGAGAATTGGTTTCAATTGGCCAATTACAATGGGGTTCTTGTTTCCATTGGCCAATTCCATTGGGTTTTTGTTTCAATTCGCCATAATTTAATTTAATATGGTTTAATTTTTCAATCTAGGGAAAATAAATTGATGAAGAAAGAGAAAAAAACATGAAAAGAAATGAGGAAAATACCTCACAAAGAGGAGGTTTATCCAAAGGTGGAGATGGAGGGCTTTGGCACACCCAAAAACGTGTTCGCCCAGTCGAGATTTGCTCCTCCTTGGTCCAATAGCCACACAGTGAGGAGAAAAAGACGGTATCGGCCTATTTAAAAAAAACAGGCTTTCCAAATCGCGCCTCTGTTTTAGTGAACGAAATTGCGCACGTGATTTTGTTCACTAAAATGGAGGTGCGATTTGTTTTACTATCCTAGTTGGCATGCCTATTGGTATCCTTGGGACTAGGCTTGGCAGGTTCGGGATTGCTTTGGATGATTTCTTTTTTTTGGATTAAGAGTGATTGACTTCACTCCACCATTGCATCTAAAATATCCCTCAACTTCTTGCACACACCCTAGAGCTACATATGCTACATCAATTTGTTGGGTTGTTTTTTCATCAACTTCTCTTTCTTTGACTGAATCAATGGAAATAATAGGGTGACTCTTCATGGATTGAGAACCATGTGTTAGCCCAAGAATTATATTAAAATGTATTTTAGAATCATGAATGAGTTGAGTCACATTTCAAGTCCTGCTCATTCAACTTTTCTTCCATTGTTACTTTTCTTCCATTGTTTTTTGTTTAACCTTTTATCTTTTATTTTGAATACTAAGTCACTCTATGGTGTGTCTCAGACCTTCTAATTTTCCATTCATTCTCTTAAGAATCTTCTAAACTTATGCATTTCTATCTCCACTTGATCCTCAACTAAATCCATCTTGAAGCACTAAGATGAAACTACCAAGTTCTTCCTTCAATCTTGTGAAACACTAAGACATAAAAATTGAAACTCCCCAACACGATAAACAACAAAGTCTTAAAATAAACAATGGAAAGGAAAGAGAACCTCAACTATTGCAACCCCATTCCACATAAAATACAACAACCTAATCCTGGAAACCCCAAGATGTCAGTGCTCGAAACAAGAACCTAGAATTGGGAACTGAGGCTTTAATGCATTTAAAGAAAACAACAAAGAACCCTTGCTATAGAAACCCCTAGCCATGGGAACATCAAATAGAGCCAGAGCGCCCCGAGGTGCTAAACATGCAGAATTTAGCTCATGGTCTCTTTTTCAATGGTTTTTCTAAAAAAAGATTTGTCAATTTCCATTTTTTTTTAAATTAATTATCCCAAATTCCATGGGACAATTTTTTTTAACTCTAAAATTAGCCAAAATTGTCTGAAACCTATATAATGTGAAACACGTTAGAAATTTCAGTATTTTTTAAAAAAAATTGCCAAACGTTGCAAATTTAAGAGTTAATAAGATTCACCAAGCTTTCTATACTTCAAGAAAATTATTGATTCTTAAGATTTTCCCTTCTGCCAAATCTCACTACATGAAAAGTAATGAATGAAAAAAATAAAACTACATAAAAAATTGCATAACAATCTCTTTCAACTATCGTTCACTTTCCAATGTGTTATAAGAGGTTACAAGATCAAGAAGATTCGTTGAGGGGTGAACCAAACTGAAACTAAAAACCAATGACCAAAATATCTCTCCAAATGATGAATTAATCCCACTTGCATCACATGTGCTAAGTGAATGCTCCATAACAACTATCATACCTCGAGTCATAGCCATTTCTATGAAGGAGTGGGTGGAAAAGGGAATGTTAATGCTCCCTCACTCTTGAAATAGATGACGAGACTTGCATGATTATCAACCTTCCCATTATGCCAAATGTAAAGTATTTCACCTAGGCTTTGCTGATTTGAAATCATTCTAAATAATTTTTTAAGGGTGGATATAACAATATTAAGGGAGTTGGAACCTCTCCAAGGGTTCTTGTTTTTAACCAAGACCCCCTTTCAAGATACACTGTCTCATTTTCCATATGATCTACCAACAACAATGGATCATTGCACATGAAAGATATTTAGGTCATCCAAACTAAATTAAGATATTCGGGACTAAATTAAGATATTCAAATAATCTTAGAAAGGTTCTAGATGACAAAGTTCCTTCATTGAGCTTACTTGCTCTTAATTTTCTAAAGATGAGAAAGGAATCACCCATTGTTGGATCATTGCACATGAAAAATATTTAGGTCATAGAGACTATTAAGATATTCAAATGATCTTAGAAAGGTTCTAGATGGCAAAGTTTCTTGATTGAGCTTACTTGCTCTTAATTTTCTAAAGATAAGAAAGGAATCACCAATAATTAGAACTTGTTTTTAAAATTAAGCAACTAAAGAAGAATGTAGTCATAAATACAGGCATATGGCACAACTTGATTATTCCTTGTTATTCCAAGTCCCAAATAATAAATTGCTTCCATTTGTCCATTGTGGCCATCAAGAACCACCCCCAAGTCTTTCCACCCACACTTGTTATATTATTATTATGAGTAATATAATTCATAGTAAAATTTAAATGTATTCCTTAAATTATTGTGAAATATATGGGTGGCCAAAATTGAACCCTTCTCAGCCCTTCTAAGGGGTTCAAACCATTCCTAGAAAGTATAATAAAAAAACACCTTTAAAAAAACATCTTGAAATTACTTGTCATTTATGAAGGTTGATAAATATTATAAAATTTCAAAAGAAGGACCTCATAATTTCAATAACCCATCAATGTCCTCATTCTTAATGCTTTGTTGCTCAATGAGCATTATACCTTTAGTATTCTATGAGGGAAAATGTTAATCATGAGGAAGATTTAGGGTTCAACACTCAATACTTTCCTTTGGAATCTAAAGTTTAAGATCGTGTTTATTCTTGTTTTCTCTGATTTGTTTCCTAATACATTGTACCCTTCTGCAATATTAAATCCATCACATATCAAATGCCTAGATACTCCTTCCATTGTAAGGACATATGCACCATTTTAAGTGTCACTTATGAGATCTTCACAAAGGACCTTGGACACCATGTCTTTATGAATCCCCACTTGAATTCATGTATTATAACCATTATTTATCCTTGTCAATATGAGAGTTTAACAACACATTTAGTTTTTTTACTTAATGTTTTTTAGATCTTGCACTCATCATAATGTCATTTCCTTTGTTAACAAGGTATAAGTTCTCTTAGCTCTGTAAAATGTGAAAATAATTAGTTGTGGGTTATTAGTGTAAATTGCATTGGCATTGAGCATTTACTAGTAAGATTTAGTACCACTGTGTAATGCAATGACAATTTTGAAGCACAATCAATCAATGTTGAGCATATTGAGGGAAATGTGGTTATCTCTATTTCTTCATGTTCAGATATTTGATATCTGTAAGGTATTTAACATCTTGATCATGAAAGTTATTTTATTGAATTGCTAATGCTATGCATTTTTTTGTTATAGGTTAGGACACGGTGATAGCATTAGTATATAATATTTGGTTATTATTTTAGCACATTTGCACACCTATAGACCATTTAGTATGTATTTCACATTATCCCCATTTTTATCATAGATACTTAAAGGGACCAAAACACAATTAAAAATAAATAATCAAATTTGTATAGATTTGGTGAAGTTCATCACAAATACAATGCATAGTTTTATTTTTCACACAAAACTATTTCATGGCTTTGATTGGAAGAAAAAGCTCTATTATACTTAGTGAAGTTTTCTAATTTAATTTTAGATATAAACCTACACAAAATAAACATTGTGAACATTACAACCTAAAATTAAGACTGCAAGTTGATGAAAATTGTGATTCTATTTATTCGATTTTCTTAAACATTAAATCCTTACTAATCATCTATTTTCTAGAATGATCATTCCCCCTTTCTCTTTTTCTATGCATCTTTATCTATTATAAGTTTTTATTTTCTTTTTGTTGTTTTTAACAACATTGATATCAACTTGATGATACTTTGTATCTCAAACATTTTGAGAACGCCACATAGCCCTCTGTCCCTTTGCCTCATGCCTATGTGGGGCTATTAAAAAAACTAACTAGAAGATAACATAAATTTTGTTATCATGAAACTTATGCATTAGGGAATAGATGGTAACATCCCACTTTTGGAATGGCTTTTGTATAGTTTGAGAGATTAAGTAAATAGTCAGTATCTTTCATAAGAATAACATTTTTTATAGTCTTAATAATTAATTTCCTTTAATTTTGTGTTTGTGTGTATATTGAGAAACTCCAAAATTCCAAATCATAAACATCTTACCCTAAAAAAATAAAAACTAGATACATTCATACTATATTTCAATGTTCCTAGAATCCTATAAAATAAATAAGTCTTTTCATTGCTCTTATAGTGTTTTAATATATTTTCTTATTTTTTAATAAATATAAAATACAATTAAATATACTCAAGATATGAATATAAGACATACTCCTCATGCATAATATTTGATATCATATTAAGAAAAAAATGATTCTCATTATATCTAAAATTTTATAATGTTATTTTATTACTTTAAAATTTTAATAAAGAATATAATTAAATGTTTATAACTTTTTTATTATAATAATATTTACAAACGATAATGAGACAAGTGTACATTGATTCTATGGGCTTCGTCCAAAATTCATAATTAATAATTTCAAAAAATAAAAAATAAAAAATAGCTTAATTAAGCTCTCATGATATAACTATTCCATTAGTAGATACAATTATGAGCTTAACTCCATTGATGATACACCTATTAGGTTAGTGTCAATTCCAATCATGACTTTTACTTGAACTGTAATTGCTATTGGATTATTACGTACAACTATTGGATTAATAGATACAATCATGGGTTTAACTTAACTCAACTTAACTTCAACTCCAATCATGATTTTTACTTGAAGTGCAATTGCTGATATATTAACTTTTAAATTAACAATTAGATAGAACTATTAGCTTACCTCCAATGGTTATACAACTATTAGCTTAACTTCAACTCTAATCCGGTTATATTGGATAACTATTAGCTTAACTCCAATGATTCTACAGCTATTAGCTTAACTTCAACTCTAATTGCTTAAGTCTTAGTCTAAGTACATTTGACATCTATGAGTCTGTAATGTACACTTGCCTAATGGTGGAACTCTAATAAAATAGTTTAACTCATAATAAACTCCTCCATCTAGAAGTTGGGCATCTAGCTAATTACACTCATATTTATATCTTAGAATTTGGGGTGGACTACCATGATTTGTGTTTTTTCATCTATGGACCAGAATTTGATTTTATGGGCATAGTTCAAAATTCATAATTAACAAGTTCAAAAAAATAAAAAATAAAATAGCTTAGTTTACATGTGATAAGTACAATTATAGTTCAAAATTGATAATTAACAAGTTCAAAAAAATAAAAAATAAAACAGCTTAGTTTATATGTGATACTTCAATCATGATGATGTACAAGTTATTTGATACAACTATTAGATTAACTCCAATGATGATATAACTTTAGCTTAAGTTCAACTACAATCACAACTTTAACTTTAAATGCAACCATTGATATATTAACTTTACAACTATTACCTTATATTAGATTATCACTACTTTAACTCTAACTGGAATCATTGATATATTAACTTTGAAATTGACTATTAGATACAATTATTAGCTTATATTAGATTAATTATTAGATAACTATTAATAATTTAAATAAATGAATATTCCAAACATATTAATCTTATTATGGTTGTGGTTAGTTTAAAGTTAAGATTTTTTTTTTTAAGTTTCAATTCAAGTTTTTTTTAAATTAAAAACCATATTTTATTTAAATTTTACTCTTTTTTAGATTTCATTTCATTTTTTTAAAATTGAAAACCATATTTTATTTAGAATAATTTAAAAAAAAATCAAAAAATTATAAATTTTTTCAGCTTTTCAACGTGCGAAAGAAAAAGAAATAGCTTGAAATTAAAAATGGCCCTTCAATTTTTTGGTCAGTGGAGTCTGGATTCAGTGTGATTGTCTTCGCACACAACATTGGTCACTGTATTCACTATAGTCTATGTGTATCAACAGAAACGTGGTTGAACTTTCACTATGAAACTATTCAATCAACGTCCCACCAACATCTGAAAGTTCCGTGAAAAAACTTTGGCGCTCGAAACCGCGGCATTGGCAGTCAAGTACCCATAATATTTTGACGTTGTATTAAAGAAATATGCAAAACTTATAATCACGTGCTGCTACTTTTCTACAACTTATAATCACGTACTCTTACTTTTCTCGCGTGTGTTGCCACTGTTGTGTACGTATTTTGCAGTCAAAAGGCGCGTGTGAAGAAAGCAAACAAACCGTGTATCTATCACACGCTTCACCTGATTTCAGAGCGTATGCATAAATAGATAACACAACTTTATTGGTCCTATCGTCTGCTCATCAAGCCACCCCAATCTCTAAGTTCAGCTTACCTCCAAGTCTACACATTTTATTATGGCGTTCCATGGTTTGCTTTCGTATTCTGATTCCTCCAATTCAAATGGTCAACAATATTGCACTCCACAGCTGGATTGCCAAGTTCTTGCTTCAAGAAAGCGTCCATTTGGAGTAGACTTAGATTCGCAAGAGTTTGATGATCTTCAAGAAATAGTATGGCGAGATGTGGATCAGATGATGAAAGTTACTACCAGTCGAGGAAGCCAAGTAGTTGCAGAACAGTTACGCAGGAAGCGAATGAAATACTTGTGTACACAACTGGAGTCTCTCTTGCCCATGACTACTCCAGCTCCCAAGGTAATTACAACATTACATGCTGTTCTTGGATCAAACTGTTAAAGAGCCGGTGATTGTTTAAGCTTTTATAGGCCTAAATTACTCATTTGGTTTCTTCCTACAGCTTGACAGATGTGGATTATACGAGGAAGCCATTAATTACATCAAAAAGCTCGAGGAAGATCTCCGTCAACTGAAGAGAAAGAGAGACCGTCTGCTGGCAATTCAATCTGAAAAAACAGCAAACAAGAACATAGAGCTGAAGGTGGATGTGGAAATTTATGACAGGGAAGCAATTATTAGCATTACTGGGCAGAGAAGGCCGAGATATCTGTGGAAGATTCTGGAGGAGCTTGAAACTCATGGTCTAGATGTGGAGACCTCGCAGCTATTTACAGGAGAATCCTTTGTGTTTCTATACTTCCATGTCAACTTCAGAGATAATGTTTCCAATAATCCTGATCAGATCCGGAGTTCTCTAGAATGCAGGCTTATATTAACTTATTAGGTTATTATTGCTGCAAGCTCTCATTGTTGTTGTTGGTGTGAAGTAAGAAATTTTGCAGATTGGTTTATTATGATGCAATACTGAGGTATGTAACAGAGGCAGTTAGTGTGATATTAATATGAACCTCAGATCTCTTACGCGAAGACGCTCAACCATCTGAATTAACTCACCTGATCAATTTATATTCTGATAATTAGGAATAGGTTTTTTTCTGGAAAGCTTGAATACAGCGAGGGAGTACAATTGGATTCGAAGTTATTCTGTGCGCCATATATATTTACAAGTATATTTAACCAGAATGTACATAAATTTTCATCATTAATGAAGTGCCTGCCTGTTATTTTGATGGGCAGGGATTGCTCTTCGAGATATTTATTCTACATGTAGTTAATTGATTTGGTAATTTCAAATGCAAAACTGAGGTTCTCAACCCGCTTTAAAATGTCAAAGAAAACCAAGTGTCCCACAAAGAATTTTGGAGATTATGTATGAAAATGTTCCATAATTTTATTTTAATTAATAATTCGGACTTAAATGATCTGAACAGTTGTCCATCTAAATCATTTTCGTTTGACTTGTTGTATTTTTCTATATCGATTGGATTCCTATATGCATGGAGAACATGTGGTATTGAAGTTTTATTTATTGTGTAAGCAGTTTTTTTTTTTTTTCCAAAGAAAAAAATCGTAAATATTTTATTCACTTTCAGCAAATGGCTCTTAAAGTCCATTATATAAAATCCAACTATAAAATTGTCATTACATAACAATATTTGCCTCAGGAGGAGCACAAAAACCATTACCATATCCAATCTGAAAAGTAGTTATCTTCAAAATGAATCATTACATTCACCGAAACTTTTCTGAAGAAAAGATATCAAAATGCCATACACTCAAATGAGTCTGATCTATGCAGACTTTTTTCATCATTTCTGATAATTCAGGTCAGATCAAACTGTGAATCATAGTGAAAACTCAAGCAAAATAACCAGAGCAAGACAAACTGACTGAAGTGGTCTCATAAATGAGTGATAATTCATAAGCTGATAAAAAAATCAGCGGCTAATAAATTGGCCATATCCAGACCATCCAAAGAAATAAAGATCAAAACCATTTCAACACCATATAAAAAGAGGCCAAACAGCCCGCTTATCAAGCTCTGAAATTTAGTATTAAGTTATGTGTAGCATAGTAATGCAATTTTGGACTATATTTTAACTTTTGGAAATGAAAGTTGTGTTTCCTGTTGATGCAACCAAGGATAAATTTGAAGGGAATGGTCTTATTTACTTAAATAAATTTAAAGGGTATGGTTCTATTTCACTTTGAAGGATTATGATATATTCAGCCCTTCAATTATGGTTTGAATTAATCATTTTTTAAACTAATATATCAAAATTTCAATAAATAGTTTTTTAAATAATATATCTATATTAAAAAAAACTCAATCAAATTCATATTATAGTGATTAAATTTGTATTCTTCTACTTTATGGTTTTTAATAACTAATGTCTAACCCAAATAATCTAAGAAAACATATAGATGAAATTTTAGAAACATAATATTTATAACAAATCAAGATTCACTTGGCAAGTAATAAGACTTCTAGCAAAAATATCACGGGCGGCAAGGGGGTGAGGGGTTCTCATTACCCCATATGGAAATAAGGAAACGACTTTCTCTTGGGACTTAGGACATGAAACAAACAACGTTGCCGAGGCCCTGGCCCTCTGGCAAGGCTTGCATCAAGCCAGAAATCAAGTTATCAATGAAATTACGGTGGTTGGAGACTTAAGGCTAATCATCCAATCTCTCTTGGTCAACTCCCTCCCTTCTCAGCTGCAGATCCAACAATTGATCCAGAAAATCCAAAGTATTTCCAACTCTTTCAGAAAAAACGATTACTTCCATGTCTTAAGGAAGCTCAACTCCAAAGCGGACTAGGCTGCAAATTTTGCCTCTACCCTCGACAAAGGAACTCTAGTAAGAAATGGCACTAGCTCCTATTGCCAAATCCCATAGGACCTTGGCTTGTGGTCTTATAGGCTTACTCCAAGCTCTCATCACGTGGAGCCTAGCAATAAATCCCTCAGCTTGTGGCAGAGACCAACTTCATATGTTGGCGCGTGGGCTCACGCGTGCAACAAGATCCAAGGTTATAAGTGGATGTACGATTATGTTTTTAGTCTCGTTTGAGGTGTGTAAACAAGAATTCGCTTGCACCATGTCCCATCCTCTGCGTGAGATGCCCGTGGTGTTCCGTCCTGCATCTCCAGGTGAAATGGTTACGAAGGTTGGATGCGTTAATAAGAAGGGTGGTGGCATAGCATGTGCTCCACAAGTCTGGTTTGTTTGCAGACTCAAAGGAATTGTAGACACTATTCATTTTCAGGTTACCATCATCTCCATGGAAACGTACTCTAAATCCACTGCATCTTCAACTCCGGTTCAAATAGCCGAGGCTGATATTCGGGACATCAGGAAGAAAGTGAAAAGGATGAACTGCTTTCTACTCATGTTGGACTCTGAAGGTGGGCATCGTCTGGAAACAATTGATTGGGAAATCCTCCAGTTGCGGAAGGATTTTTCCCATTCCATCAGCCAAACCGAAAAAGCAATGACAGGATTGCTTGCAGATCTAGAAATCAAGTTTGAGAAGCTGGAGCTCAAGGTAGCGAAATTGGAGGCTTTAGCAATGATAGGTTCTTCTTCTCGCCATGATGGAATCACAAAATGATCGAAGACCTCTCTGAATTTTGTTTTTTGGGTCTTTCTAAGCGTAGGTAGGCATAGTAGTTATCTAGCCGAAAGTCTTTTCTTACTTAGAACTTTGAACTATAACAATCCAAACTTTGTATGGATTGGTGCTTTTTGAATTCTGATTACCGCGCCCTAAGGGAATATCTGCACTCTATGGTTCTTTATCAGTGGTTACATCATTGTTTTTATAAATATAACTGTTCTTATCTAAAAAAATAAAACTTCTAGCAAAAATATCAAGGTTGGATGAAAATGAAATACAGTCTATAGAATGTCCATTGAACATAGAGATGGATAAATACAAAAGATGGAGTGAACCTATAAAATATGTTCATGAATACCAAAACTATTATGTTGAATCACTTCAATAACAAACTTCACTCATTTCCAAGAAGAAGCAAATAATTACTTAAATAAGATAACACAACAAAAAACTACTCTTGTGATGCTTCAACCACATGAACAACCTAGCTAGTATTTAGATCCATCGAGGGAAGGATTCCCTTTATATATGTTTCTGGCCATTCAACTCTGCAAATCAAAGGAGAGACATACACCCCTATATGAAATAATCATAAGCAAAGGTATATTTTCTCTCTCTAGTGCAGATGTACACTTATGCAAGTTGGTGGTGGACAAGTGGTGCTAGGGTGGATGTGTCATTCCTTTGGTGAGGAAAATCACTTGGAGTCTAAAGAGGGTATCATATACCTTATGAATTAATAAAGAAAGAAAGGGTGGAAGTAGCCTAAGAAAGGGTCAAATGTGTCATTCCTTTGCTCAGGAAAATCACTTGGAGTCTAAAGAGGGTATCATATACCTTATGAATTAATAGAGAAAGAAAGGGTGGAAGTAGCCTAAGAAAGGGTCGATGGTGGAAAGAACTTGAACAAGGGATCAACTCGATAGTGGAATCAACTTGAGGAAGCGTGAAGAGTTACTCCAATTTGATCTTGTGGTTATGATAGGAACAATTCAAGGTACAACTTCCCCTTGAGTCATGTTAGGATATTTATACACTTATGAGTTAGTTAAGATCAACTTGTGTAATATATTCGTCAGGTAAAGTGTGTTTCTTTAGTATAGATTAGTATGCATTTGTAAATATTTTAATCCGACGGTCACGATATGTTCTATACATAGAGTGATCCGACGGTTCAACTTCTCGTAGATCATACCTACCCTTGATCTGTGGCTTAACACCCGATTGGTCCATGATCTATATTTAAAGAGAATGGAGGGTTCTTGGCTAGTTGATTGATTATGAGAAGCTCATTTGTAACTTTTTTCTTTTGCATAATAAATTGCTCCAAGTAGTTATTTGGTTGGGGTCGTGGACTATTTCCCTCTCGATGGTTTTAACCACGTCAAAATATCGGTGTGTTGATCTGTGATCTGTTTATGTGAGTGGTTCCTCTTGGTGTTTAGTATTTTGGGAGTACCCTGTGTACCGAACATGGTATCAGAACGTTTATGAAGAGCTGCTTCCGTTTGTGATCTAGATCTTCAACCAGTGTTGCCGAAACTTTGAATGGGTTTCTGGTTCTAGAGTTTATGTACATTTGTGGCATGTGGGAGCTATTCCATTACGTCTGGAGCGTCATTTCCATTAGGAGATCGTTTTTCATTTCATTGAAAACCATTTTCGTTTGATCTAGAAACACCCATTTCGGGAAATTTGAAGGTATAATGTTACAGTGACGGAATTGTTTTATTTTTTTTAAATCTCTCATATGTTTATCAGTTTTATTGTTTAGATATTTATTGTTTTTAGTCTCAAATTGTTTCCTTCCCCGTCTGCATATACTCTTTGTCATGCACTTTGTGTGATCGCGACAAATCAGAAACAGTAAGGGAAAGGGTTTTCTCGACTGCATATGCTCTTTGCTGTGCACCTTGTGTGATCGCGGTGAATCAGAAACAGAAAGAAAACATACACTTTTCAGGTAAGCTAACGAGATCTAACCCCACAAGCGTGGAAAAAAAAAATTTGTTTTTTGTTTTTCAGTTTGTGGTGTGATTTGCAGGAAAACAAAGTAAGCACAAAAATCGAGAGAGAAGAGTAAACAAAAAGACCCCTTCCTAATTCCATTCTTTTACGTACCTTTTAAACTTAACTCACTTGGTCCAAAGTTGCTTTATTCCTTAATAGGTCTTGAGTTCAAGTCTTATTAAGTTACTTTTTAATAGTGCATGCAATTTCTATTTTTAAGTTACTTTATTGTAAAAGTCCATCTCACTTAAAAATAAAATAAAATAAAAAGTGAGTCACTTAAGTTTTTTATTGCCGCATTATTTAAAGTACCATTATTGTAAAAGTGAACATCACTTATTTTATAAAAATGATTCACTTAAAATCAACTTTCTTGAAAGTGATTGTCAAAGATTCATTTTAGGAAGAACGAGGTTCTTTTTTTTTAGTTGGTCAAGTTAATATCTACCACGTCACTATTGGGGACATCTTCAACATTTTCTTTGATCAAGCATAACTTCATCATTCAGAATCAGTTTTCAATGCCGTTTTTTTTAAACAACCTAATTTTTTGAGCTCTTTGCATCAAGACAGTTAGTTTCTGTTTTTTTAGCCATTATTTTACAGTATGGCTGCCCCTTGTGATATTCTACTTACTAGTTCTAACTATTTCTCATAGAAATCTCGTATGGAAGATGTTCTACGAAGTAGGGGACTTTTCAGAATTACCTCAAGGAAAGAAATAGAACCCCCTGATGATGATAAGAAAATAAAATGGGAAAATAGATGTGATGAAGCTCGTGGATTTATTGGGATGTCAATCTCTACTGATTTGTGATTCCACATATCTGGAATTAATGAACCTGATAAAGCTTGGGAAAAGTTGGAATCTGTGTTTGGTAAAAACAATGAAATTCGATGTCATCAACTTGAGAATGAGTTGATTTCTTTGAATCCAAGTGATTTTTCATGCATTCAATATTATTTATCTAAGTATAAAACTATTAGACTCTTATGTGAAGAATGCAAGATTAAGAAAGAAGACAAACAATGTAATTATCATATTCTTTCCAAACTTGGACCTGCATATTCTGTTTTTGTATCTACATTTTACTCCATGAAAGAATCATTGACTGTAGCTAGCTATCAAGAGCCTAGTCTTGAATCCTTTTGTGATTCCTTAATTAGAGAGCAAGATAAGCTCATTCATCTTGGAATAATTAACAATGCAGATACATCTAGGAAAGCCTTATTGTCCCAATAGAAAGAAAAGTCCAAGCCTCCCAAGAAACAAAATTTTCACAATAATAAGCCAAACAAGGGTCCCAAACCCTCTCAGTCAACTCCTTCTTTAAAAAATGACAAAGGATCCAAGCCAAAAGAAAAGAAGACTGAGCGTCATTGCAATTTTTGTGGGAAAGATAATCATGACGAATCTAAGTGTTTCAAGAAGATGGCAGCCTTGGAAGCAGCAATGAAGAAGCACCACATCAACCTAGATTCGTCTTCAGAATCTACCTCTCATGGGCATGCACTTTGTGCTTTTGGTTACTCTTATACTGCATCTTCTTCTTTTACTTCAAATGAATGGCTCATTGATTCTGGAGCATCTTATCATATGGCTAAGGATCAAACCATATTTTCTACTATGCATGAATGTAACACCAAATAAATATTTGTTGGTGATGGTAGTTCTCTAAGTGTTGTAAGATCTGGAATAGTTCCAGCAGAAAATGGTCATTTTAGTGATGTACTATGTGTTCGAAGAATTTCCTGCAATTTGTTGTTTGTCTATCAAATCACTCATTCTGGTGAAGGTAAAACTGTAACTTTTACACCTCACCAAGTTGTAATCAAGGATTTTAAAGATCCTCAACATGTCCTAGCTACCAAAATTGTTGATGATATTACGAGGTCGTACAAATTTAACAACTTTGGGTCATCACATTTTCCTTTAGTTTTTGTTGCTCATAGTGATAACTTGAGCAATTTGGTCACTTAAATTATCGCTCATTGCAACAACTATGTAAAGACAATATGGTGACTAGTATTCCAATGGTATCTTGCAAGGATGGTGTTTGTTCCAGTTGTGTACTAAAAAAAAATCAATGAGGCAGTTTTGACAAACGTGCCTCTTGGCACGCCTCAGTTCCCTTGGAGTTTGTGCATAGTGACTTGTGTGTTCCTCTTCCATATGCTTCCTTTTCTGGTTTCAAATATTTCTTAACTTTCATTCATGACTACTCCAGACGCACTTAGGTTTACTTCCTAAAAATTAAGAGCGAAGTATTTAACATGTTCTTGGCTTACAAGGCCCTTGTTGAAAAACGATCTGGTCATCAAATTATTAAGTTAAGATCTGACAATGGAGGAGAATATGTTAACACAAAGTTCACTATTTTCTGCACTGAACAAGGAATCCAACAACAACAACACTGTTCCATATACACCACAACAAAATGGTGTAGCTGAACGGAAGAACCACACTTTAAAAGAAATGGCTAATTGTATGATCCAATCTAAGGGACTAAGTCTTCAATATTGGGCTGAGGCCATAAATTGTGCAAATTACATAGTTAATCTCACACCCACTAAATTTTTATAAGGTATAACAGCGGAAGAAGCACGGAGTAAAATTAAACCAGATGTAAGTCACTTCCGTGTGTTTGGTAGTGAAGCATGGGCTCACATTCCGGATGAAAAACGAAAAGCATTGCAGCCTAAAAGTGAAAAGTGCATATTTGTTGGATATTCTGAAGGTGTAAAAGGTTATAGAATTCTTCAGCCACATTCTCATGATATAATCATTAGAAGAGATGTTAAATTTAATAAAAATGTCTTGGCCTATGAGACTAACTTGGCGAGTATGCCATCTTTGTCCTGCGAGCCTGATTCCGCGATTGTGCCTTCTTCTACTTCCAACTTCCTTGACAGGTTTCCAACTCCAATTTCTAATGATGACAGTGAGGATGAAAATCCACCTCGGCTTGCTCATGTTCCTCTAGTTGCACCAGCATAAGTGCTTCCTCGACGGGTCCGTTCAACATGTGAAGCATCCGGTGATCTTTTCGATGATCCTAGATATCAACGCCATACATGTTCTTAGTTTCAGCGAGCCTCTTCTCTTTTGGCTCAAGTTTCTAATAATCATGATCCAGAAACTTTTGCAGAAGCTTCAAGAAATCTAGATTGGGATGCAGCTATGGATGAAGAATATCGTTCCTTAATGGCGAATGATACTTGGGATCTTGTTCCTCTTCCAAAAGGAAGAAAACTTGTCAGATGTAAATGGGTATACAGAACTAAGTATGCATCAGATGGAAGTGTTGAAATACTTAAGGCAAGGTTATTTGCCAAAGTTTTTTCCCAAGTTGAAGGGATTGACTACAATGAAACCTTTGCTCCTGTTGCAAAAATGAACTCCATCCACCTTATTCTTTCCCTTTCAGCCTTACTTAACTGGGAAGTCCGTCAAATGGATGTCAATTCTGCTTTCTTACATGGTGATTTATGGGAGGAAATTTACATGGAACAACCTCCTGGATATGTTCAGAATAACTCTAGCCTTGTCTGTCGCCTTAAGAAATCATTATATGGCCTTAAGTAAGCTAGTAAGCTCCTAGATCTTGGTATGCCAAAATGGATAGCATTCTCCTTGAAACTAGTTTTTCTAGATGTCATTCCGACCCCATTGTCTGTATCAAGAAAGTAGGAAACCATCTCATCATACTTGTTCTTTATGTTGATGATCTTATCCTTATTAGTAATGACCTTAAATTTTTAACTCGTGTGAAATCCAGTCTTAAGAAAAATTTTGAAATGTCAGACTTAGGACATTTGCATTATTTTCTTGGTCTCCAAGTCTTGCAAACAAAAGAAGGAATCTTTCTTTCCTAGTCTAAGTATGCTTGTGACCTTCTACGTCGCTTTCACATGGAATATTGTAAACCAGCCCCTTCTCCCTTCTAATTTGTAGTCAAAATTTATGCCACTTGTACTTCCCTTGAAGTAGATGCCACCTTATATCATCAGCTTGTTGGTAGTCTCTTATACTTGACTCATTCCCATCATGACCTTTCCTTTGTCGTTGGTCGTGTTTCTCATTATATGCAAACACCTCATTAAAGTCACCAGAAAGCAGCAAAAATAATACTTAGATATATTCAAGGTACAATTCAGTTTGGGATTCATTACAATACAGGGGGGAAACCTTTGTTGGTTGGTTTCACTGATTCAGATTGGGTCGGTGATCATGATGATCGAAAGTCTACCGCGGGTTATGTTTTCAGTTTGGGATCTGGACCTGTCACTTGGGCTTGTAAGAAACAACAAGCTCTTGTTATTTCTTCAAAAGAAGCAGAATATCGAGCCACAGTTACTGCCAGTCAGGAAGCTTTATGGATTCGACAGATCCTTTCAGAGTTTGGATTAGAGCAGCAACAACCTACTCCACTTTGGTGCGACAATCAAAGTGCCATCAAGCTTGCCAAAGATCCAGTTCTACATCAATGCAACAAACACATTGAGATACACATGCACTTCATCAGGAATCTTGTTCATGATCGTGTTCTTGAAGTACTCTATTTCCCTACAGATGATCAAGTTGCAGACATCTTCACCAAGTCTCTTACAGAAGCGAAGTTTTCTAAACTTCGATCTGTGTTAGGAGTTCATGAACGTGTCATTAAGGGGGGATAGGATCTAATGCCTCCTTCCTTCTCCTAATAGTGTCACTTTTGTAAGTCCTTCAATCCTATCCCAAGTTGTTCTTAAGGGGGGGATGTTAGGATATTTAGACACTTAGGAGTTAGTTAAGATCAACTTGTGTAATATATCTGTTAGGTAAAGTTTGTTTCTTTAGTATGCATTAGTATGAATTTGTAAATATTCTAATCCGACGGTCACGATATGTTCTAGACATAGAGTGATCTGACTGTTCAACTTCTCTTAGATCATACCTACCCTTGATCTGTGGCTTAACACCCGATTGGCATATGATCTCTATTTAAAGAGCATGGAGGGTCCTTGGCTAGTTGATCGATTATGAGAAGATCATTTGTAACTTTCTTCTTTTGCATAATTCATAGGCCAAATTACAAGCTTAACCGATCATGATTTTTACAAAAACTGATTGCGATATCGAACTAGAAGGCAAATTTTCCTCTTATGACGTTGGGGGGGCTTTGAGAAGTACATTCATCTATGTTTGAGTGGAAATGGATCGTTTTCAGATATATGAATGAAATATTATAGTTAAGTATCCATATCAACCATTCACAAACCCATCGAAAGAGGAAGTGGCTCACCATCTCTCCACGGGGCCTTCACTTGTTGACCAATATCCTATCACGTTAGTTCATATTGTGGGTTTTAAAATTATCAAAAATCGAACCAATATATTACAGGTATTGGGGGGATGAGGTGTTTACGGTGGAGGTGAGTAGGGTGGTTTATAAGGATTCAGGTATAAAAGGGGGTGGGGAGGAGGTTTTAAGTGTTGGGAGGGGGTTTCAACAAAAAGTGTTTGGGTCAATATCTCTCGAAATTAAGGGTATTCTTTAATATCCCATGATTGCACGTGCTATGTGAGATATTCACCAAGTGAATTCCCCATGCATCTCTCTTACTAGCATAAATATCCATGTCTCACTTCTCAATGACGAAGTAAATATTGATGGGAAAGTGATCAAGGCCCTTTCTTCAACATAAGCCTTGATAATTATGTATGCTGATCAATATTCAGCATCCTGTAGGCCAATTAATGTCATGGAAGCAAGTATGGTGTCCATGGATTTCAAGCATCTTGAGATCCAACGGACACCATGCCTGCTGCGGTCGCATTAATTGTCCTGCAGCAGGCTAAATAATTTTGGCCATTATGTATGTTCACCTAACTAACGAGCTAACTCTAAGTGATTATCAATTAATGCTTATCACTTAGTTTTGCAAGGTGCATCATAGGTGATTACTAATTATAACCTTGAGAAAACGAGTGGAAAGATATAGAATCATGGCGTTTGAGGAAAAGAAAAGAAAATTATAGAATCTGGTAACAAGACTCTCTGTAGCAACCAAGTGGACAGGCACACGTTTCCCATGCATTTACCATGAAACAGCTGCAACAAGACCTTCCAAGTCTCCTGTAACGATAATTAAATTCTATGTTAATGTGGGAAGGAAAGAGGCAGGGGAACTCAAAATGTAATATTCCCTTGGATATGCTACTCATGAATTGAAATATCGGTGGCCAATGAGGTAAGAATATTGAGGTATTCCGGGACACTGGACAGTGGGAACATTTAAGAGGCTTATTGTGGATAGATACTAAACTTACACGTGGAGCCCTATTCCTTCATGTCGTTTAATATATGACTGACATCCACATCGAATGCAATATCCAGATTCTTGAGTCTTTAATTTGATTTCAACTTCCAACTATTTGGAAACTTTATCTTAAAGATTTTCATAATATACATAAATAAAATAAAATCCAAAATATAACTGATTATTTATTTTTTCAAGATTTGATAAAGGAAAGTTGACCTTAGTGACTATTAATAACAATCATCATCATCATTTATTTTATTTATATTTTACAAAAACATGTATTGATTTATATTAAAAAGAGTTATGGAAGGACCAAATTGCGAGGAATTACATATATTCAAAATATATATATAGAAACCATAAACAAAAACTAGTTTGATCCAAATATAAGTCAACTATGGGCTTCTTCCATAAAGACACCATCCTAATTTGTGCCACACTCCTCATGAACATGCGCTTGATCTATATATGCTACATCAATTTGCTGGGTTGTTTCTTCCTCAACTTCTCTTTCCTTCATTGAACCGATGGAGACATTAGAATGATTGGTCATGGATTGAGAACCATATGTTAGCCCCATAACTATATTAAAATGTATTTTAGAATCACTCACTAGTTTGTCACATTTTGAGCCCTGCTCAATCAACTTTTCTTCCATTGTTTCTTGTTTAACCTCTCACTTCTCCATTTAAATACTAAGGTACTCTATGTCTTGTCTCATTCGAGTCTAATTTCTCAATCATTCTCCTAAAAATAATTCTACATTTCTATTACCACTTGCTCCCCAACTAAATCCATCTTGAAGCATCGAGATGAGACTACCAAGTTCTTCCTTCAATCCTATGAAACACTAAGACATAAAAACCGGAATTCCCCAACAAGATAAACAATAGAGGCCTAAAAGAAACAATGGAAAGGAAAGAGAACATCAACTACAAGAACCCTATTCCACATAAAATACAACAGCCTAATCCTGGAAACCCCAAGATGTTGGTGCCTAAAATAGGAACATAAAATTGGGAAATTGAGGCTTTAACGCTTTTAAAGAAAACAACAAAGAATCCTCGCTAGAAAAACCCATAACCACGGGAACATCCAATAGAGTTGAGTTCCTGAGGTGCCAAATAGAGAAAATTTTAAGTGTAAAATTTAGCCCATGGGCTATTTTTCCATGGGATTTTCAAAAAAAGATTCACCAAGATTTTTTTTTCTAAATTGATTCGCCCAAATTCCATGGGATAGGTTTTTTAACTTTAAAAATCACCAAAAATTGTCCAAAATCTATATAAAGTCCTTATAAATTTCAATATTTTTTAGAAAACATTCACCAAACATTTTACGGTTACAAATTTAAGAATTAATAAGATTCTCCAAGGTTTCTACACTTTAAGAAAATTATTATTCCTTAAAAATTTCTTGATGCCAAATCCCAATACACAAAAAGTAATGAATTAGAAAAAGGAAAGTAAATAGACAATTGCAAATGCATATCATTCTCTTTCAACTATCGATCACCAACCAATGTGTTCTAATAGATTGCAAGATTAAGGAGTTCCATTGAGGGGTGAGCCAAACCAAAATTAAAATCCATGAGCAAAAACATCTCTCCAAATAATGAATTAATCCCACATGCATCCCCTCTGCTAAGTGAATGCTCATTTGAAATGATTAAATAAGTTTTAGGGGTGGATATAACAATATTAAGGGAGTTGGAACCTCTCCAGGGGTTCCTTTTTTTAATCAAGACCCCCTTGTCAAGATACACCGCCTCATTTTCCTTCCAATCTACTAACCCATTGTTGGATCATTACACATGAAAGATATTGAGCTCATTTAGACTTTTAATATTTTCAAAAAATCTTAGAAATTTTCTAGATGACAAAGTTCCTTCATTGATCTTACTTGTTCTTACTTTTCTAAGGATGAGAAAGGAGTCACTGATAATTAGAACTTGCTTAAAATTAAGCGACTAAAGAAGAATGCAGTCATAAAGAAGGGCACATAGCCCAACTTGATTATTCAATGTTATTCCAAGTCCCAAAGAATAACTCATTTCTAGTTGTCTGTTGTGGCCAACAATAACACCCCCGGCACTTGCCACCCACACTTGTTATATTATTATTATTATTATTATTATTATTATGAGTAAATATAATTCATAATAAAATTTATGTCTTCCCTTAAATTACTGTAAAATATATATGTAAGCAAAATCGAACCCTTATGAGCCCTTTAAGGGATTCAAACCATTCCTAGAAAGGTAATCCAAAAAACACCCTTAAAAATAAAAGACAAAATTTTGAGATCACTTGCCATTTATGAAGGGTGACAAATATTATAAAATTTCAAAAGAAGGGTCTTAATTTCAACAATCCATCAATGTCCCCATCCCAATGCTCCGTTGCTCAATGAGCCTTACACCTTTAGTATTCTATGAGAACGAACACTTATCATGATGGAGATTTAGTGTTCAACACCCAATACTTGCCTTTGGCATCTAAAGTCTAAGATCATGTCTCTTCTTGTTGGCTCTCATCTATTTCTTGATACAGTGTACCCTTGTGCAACATTAAATGCATCACATATCCCATGCCTAGATAATCCTTCCAGTGTAATGGCATAAGCACCATTTTAAGTGTCACTTATGAGAGCTTCAAAGAGGAGCTTGGACACCATGTCTTTATGAATCCCTGCTTGAATTCATGTGTTATAAACATTATTTATCCTTGTTTATATGAGAGTTTAACATCACATTTAGTTTTATACTTAATGTTTTTGGATCTTGCTTTCATCATAATGTCATTTCCTTTGTTAACATTGTCTCTTCTCTTAGCTTTGTAAAACATGAAAATAATTAGTTGTGGGTTATTGGTGTAAATAGCAATTGCATTGGGCACTTACTAGTAAGAGTAACTGCAATTGTGTGACACAATGACAATTTTGAAGCACAATCAATCAACGATGAGCAAACTAAGGGAAATGTGGTTATATTTATTTATTCATGTTCACATATTATATATATCTAAGGCATTTAACATCTTGATCATGAAAGTTATTTTTTTGAATTGGTAATGTTATGTGTTTTCTTGTTTTAAGTCAGGACATGGTGGTCCCATTAGTATCTAATATTTGATTGTTATTTGAGCACATTTGCATACATATCGACCATTTAGTATGTAATTCATTGTTATAGCAGATTTCACCATTCTAGGTGAATCACACTTTGTATGGCCTTCCCCTGTCCCGCTACAGACTCCTTAGACCCTATGGACCACTTTTTGTCCTTTGATGTTTCCTTGATCATCCCTCAAAACACATGAAAAATGCTATACACGACTTTAACCTTATAAGCGCGTACATACGCTGGTTTGACCACTAAAATTGCGTACATCGGGATGTGTACATAATCCAAATCCTTTTGGAGTTTTCCTTGACATGGATCCGACTCATTTGACTCCTGGCCTTCCCTATGCCTTGAGATCGCTCGGATTCGACCTTTCATTACCCCTTTGAAAAGCTATATAAGGAACCCCTTGGTACATTGAAGGCATAAAAGAGAATTGAGAGCAACGAAACTATAGTCCATTGTTGCTGGAACTTATGCTTGAGTCTGCATCCCTTTGTCCCTTGGAGCACTTTTGTGTTCTTCCCAAGCTTGCCTTTTTCCTGTGAGCTTGCTATCGAGAGATGGAGGATTGAAGTGGTGGAGGCCCAAGTGGGGGATTCAGTTTCTCCAGTTCGCAGATGTGCCGTCAGAGGTTGTATCTTGTAATCTCTGATTTATATCAATAGAAATATCTTTTCTTGTCCAATGACGTGTATTTCAATGAATATTTTATCCATGGGATTATGTCAAATGCTTTTACATTATTGATTATATATGCTAGAATAGATCTAACACCATGATATATAGAATGCTTGTATTGTTTACTTGTTGTTGAGGAAGTAATATAGCAATTCAAGCTAAAGATTGGAAAGCTCAACGGGGATCTACTTCAACCGTCCGGAATAAGGTACGAGGTCTGATCCTTTAGTGTTAGACATTTTATTTATATTGCATATTGGGAAAGATTGATTTCTGGAGTCAAGTTGTCTGTTGTGGTACCCCAAGCCATAGGAATTTCTCTCCGTAACAGAATTGGCGACTCCGCTGGGGAGTTCCTAGTCATTTTTCTTTTGGGGGTTTTTATCGTTACAATGAGCTTGATATTATTGACTTGCTCTTTGTTTCTCCTTGTTTCTGGGTTGCATTTTATAGTATGTTCATCCAATGACACTCCCCTTTATTTGTTTGACCCTTGGCCTGCTTTTTACCACTGCCTTCTCTATATACGCAGCTTTTTGGCCAAAAGTCGCGTACATATGTCCATCCACGTGGATTTTTGGCCAAAAGTCGCGTATATACGCAGCTATTCTTTAAACAGTCACGTACATCCTCCCTTTTGGTGAGTTTGATGTTATGGGAAGTTGCTGGGTGGGTTGTGAGTGTGGTTGGGTCTTCCTTGGGTCTGATGTTGTCTGTTGGATGCTTCTTTTGTGACCAAAGACCGCTTTTTCATTGATTTCTCTTTGAAAGTAGTTTTAGTCATTTTTCCTTTTTGTTTTGCCATTAGTGCATTACTCTTTTTGTCTTGGTGTCTTGCTGGGCTTGTCTTTTATACTTGCT
>LPNX011148893.1:0-12732 GCA_001517045.1 Pseudotsuga menziesii
ATGAGATTAAATGCACATTTAATTCTCACCAAAATTAATTTCACTCACCTCACTTAAATTTATCAAAAAGTCACTTTAATCTCTAAAGTGAAAATTAAAAGTCCTTTCAAGTCATTAATTGCAAGGGTCATGTTATTTTCCCCTTCTAAGTAACTTAGGCAAAAAAAAATCACTAAGGGTACATTTTCCTAGGTACAAAAATCAACAGTAATGACATATACTCAGTTTATCATTGACATGTTTTTGTCTTGGACTATTGCCAAAGACAAGGGAAGAATCCCTAGCATGAATGATATGCTAACATTGCTTCACTGGTGGTATGATTTCACGTGAACTATTTTTTATCATGTTTAGAGTAGGTAGGTATGTTGCTTGATCTCTTGCATAAGCAATTGATTTCCTCATTTATTTTTACCCATACATTACACTTGTTATTTACTGCATTTCATTTTGATTTAAGCAAGGCAGGACAGAAGTGTCTACCTTCGGTGCATTTGATGAGATTGTTGTTTGAAGAGTGCATAGGTCTATAGGTTCCAAATGATTCATAGGTTCTCACACACTTCCAAGAGAAGCGCATGTCCCACAATTGGAGCCAGCTTTTACCCTTCGTATCCTCCACAATGTGCCATATTAGATGTACCAAAGATGAGGGGTCTTTTTTTAATGTAAAGGCCAATAGGCGCTTGTTTTATGTGAAAGTGTTGGTTTAGTGGGGCTCAAAACCCTTGGTCTGATCATGGAAGGTCTTCTTAGTTTTCATTTCAAGGATTATTGGCTTAGTGGCTTTGCTGACTACACGTTGATGGCTTAGATGGATTATTGGCTTAGAAGGTTTAGCAGACCTATATCAAATAATACTTCAGGCAATGTTCAACTGAGGAGCAAACCATTGGAAACAATATAGACAGGTACAACAAAGCTAAAATTTTCCATGAGTGAACTGTGTGCCAAGTAATACAGCCAAAATTTCAAATTCAACTGAACTGAAGACCATTGGAAACAATATAGACAGGTGACATAGCTAAAATTACTAAGTGTGAACCATGTTGACAAAACTGGACCAAAACAGGTAAAACCGGTCGGTCTGATTGTTTCAGAGCCTCAGTGGGTCAAACTGGTGTCTCAAACCAGAAATGCCCAGTTCATACGGAACCGGACGATTTTGACCAGTTTTACCAGTTCCATACATAATTGTACAACACTTGAGAGGGTATTTTTTAAATTTAAAATATATATATAAAAGTTGGTTGAGTGAAGAAGGTTCTACTGAAATATGGTCACTATGGCACATAACAAGAGCCCTTTTTGCAAATTTGTGTATAATGGTTTGGATTCACATGGTTGCACATGAATATATAAATATATAATTTTTCAAAATCTATGTATTTTTGGTGGACCGGTTTTGTGATCCGGTTTTTTTCCCAGTTTCAGTTTGGTTCCTGGTTCCGGTTTTCAGGGTTAGCTGGTTCCACCGGTTTGGTTTTTGTATCCTTGCTATGCGCTAGGTAATCCAGCTAAAATTTCTAAATTCAGTTTAAGTGGAAACAATGGAAACGATATGGACAAGTAGCACATACTAAAGAGGGTGTGATGATGCTGTATAAGTTATATAAACAGGTGAAAGACGTAGTGAAAGTCAGACATGTATAGGGTTTGTAGACTAGAAAGATTGGAGAACCATTTCTTCGAAATGAACAAAATCCAAAAAAGTTCTACTCACCAGTACTTGCATGCCTCGCACTGCAGCATGAAATCATCGGGATTGTAAGGCATTTGACAAATGCAGTGCCTGGAAGCAAAATAAGTAAAAAAAACAGAATAAGTTGACTTAAACCTATGGCGACGAGGCAAAAGGTCCGAGTTTCAAAAGGAATACCAAAAACAAAATAAAATAAAACCAAATGATTCGGGGTAAGAGAGACATGTTAAGAAATCCAGAGATTGGGGTTCGAAATTCAAAGAAGAAGAGGACAAAAGGCATAAAGTCTTACACAGGCAACGATTTTGGATTGAAATCGCCAGTGGTGGCCGTGTATTCCAGGCGACAGAAATAGTCTTGGGAGGCCACTCTATCCAGCTTCGTGTAATTCTTGAAGCTGTGGACGACGCAGGTATCCTCGATTGTGTTCACGTTCTGGGTGTCGTAGTGATCAGACAAAAAGAGCTCCTTTGCGCCGTGGAACTTGCGCCGCCCACGTTTCGATTCCTCCGGCCTGTAATACCAGCGCACTCGGACCTTCACATTCTTTCTCGCGTCGCTTTCGATCTTTTCCACCCGCGCCACGTAGGGCTGTTGCGAATCCGGAGCGCGCATCAGCACCGAGTCCCCAACTGTCAAAAATCAATGTGGCGGTTGGGGTACCATATCTGATGATATCATTTGACAGAAAATAATTATTATTATTCGCCGCGGCTTACCTTTAACGATCTTACCGTTATTCCGAATGGAGCAGCATTCCAACGGCTTTTTCGCTGTCCTGGGCTTCGCCTTCCTCGACTTCACCATTGGCGTGATTCGAACACCTGACCTAAGCACTGTGAAAACACAACTCTTCTGCTGCTGCGGAGATAATTTTCGCCAACCTGCACAGTATGCTATCACGTTGTTTCGATCTGTACGCTACCAGCTAATATTAATATGCCATAACCATAACCATAACCAAAACCAAGACTGAGAGTGTAGTAACATGTCTTTACATCCAAGGCCAACCGACATAATATGTGAAACGAGTTTTGAATTTTGTTGTTCACTTGATTTTATGCATTACAGAAATTAGGGTTTATTTTTAATACTTTCCTTGATATAAACATAAATAATTTATATTTATATTTATATAATATTATATTAATACTATATATATTATTAAATTAAATTAAGGTGGATTGACATTACAATGGAGTCTTGGATTTTGTTATTAACTAGTTTTTTTGGGGTTAAATAAACAATTGAAAACTAATTATATTAAAAAAAAAATTTAAATGTTAAGTATCACAAAAATTTTGAGTATGTTTTAAAACAAAATTTGTTGAAAAGGATTTTCTAAAACCCTCACTCATATATATCTAAAAAAACTTTCGAGAGTTTTATAGTGGGAGTGGGCCTAATGGTTAAGATCATGTGTTTCCTCTTAGGAGGTCACAGCTTCAAATCCACAGGGGGTAGTGTATGTACACCTTTATAGACTTTAGCAATTTCGTTGCGCAGAGGAGGGTCCCTTATCCCACAATCAAGGGGGTCTCATACACCTCATACACCAATTTGGTGTCTCGCTTGGCGGTGACCTTAAAAATAGATTATTATTTTATTATTAGTTCAAAGACTTTCAAAAGCCCTAAACCATATATATTTAGATAAAATTATGAGAGTTTCATATAGTCTTTGTTAGCACTCTAGAAAACTCTTCTAGGTTGTAGCTCAAAGATGCCTGGTAACTTAACTTATTCTCTCAATGATTTGTAAAATGGAACAAGTTGGATGACTTAATCAAAAGTCACTCACTCAAAACATGCATAGACACACTCATATAGACAAGGCTTTTAACCACTGTTGTTCAAAGAGTTTATAAAAGGTAGATGTATGTAGAATTCTTATTATGCTAGCATACTCATACACAAAGCATATATGAATGGCTAATCACAATAAGTAAATGATACTTGCTATTCAATTCATCAATACAAAGATAGGATGACAGCTATCTAGCATTAGACAAATAGAACAAACATGAAATAAACATTCAAGTGCAAATACATAAAGGTAGAAAATGAAATTTGAACATAAATGGAAAAAGAAGCTTATATTACTGACATGAAATGAGAAGTTTGAGAGTACAAGTATAGAAAAGTCTCCAAAGTCGAACCCCCTTGTTCTACAGAAGTCACAGGCTTTATAGCCTTTACAAAACAGTTCAAGATCCTATAAAACTGGATCGAATTTACTAAAAATAGAGAGTCAAAACAATTTCATGAAAAATAGGAAGGAATCCTATTTAAGGGGGGCACCTTCATCTTGTTGGTCTTCATATCTTCAACAACTGTAGCAAGCCTTCAAAGGCTGATGAATAAGGTCGAAAATGCCACCTGGAGGACTGACAGATCATCTTTTACCAAAAATAGGCAAGAAGCCTCATCGCTTCTACCTTGTTGGCACCCTTTAAAACTGGAGTAGAAAACCAAAAACGATGCCTTTAATTATTATGTATCATTATAAACCATCCTCGATGAATCTAGATCAGAAAATCTCGGATCTGTGCAACAACCTCTGTATATCAGAATATGAGAACACCCATGTTTGAAGTAGCTAATCTTGAGTGTAATAAACAGCAGGAACAACAATAGTAGGAGAAAATACGAGCTGTATGTGATTCGATTATTGCTTGACTCATGGCCTGGCTCGTGACTTCAAACTAATTAGCTTGGCGCAATAGATTCAAACCCTATATCATTAGATTGGTGTATGTCTTAATTCATGGCTCGATTTACAGCTAAAATCATGGCTTGATTCGTGGCTTTCCCTTTGATATCTAGAAATCGGATTTGATTCTTGCAGGCCTTGACAAATTGTCACCACAAACCTGCAAAGGACAAAGCAACCTATTCATTTAGCTTGGTTTGTTTTTTGGCCTAATAACAAAACAAAATGACCAAATATAAAATAACAAAAAACAAACCAAGCTAAACCTTAAACTCACAAATTTTCATCCAGCAATTAATCATTAATCATTGGAACCTTCAAATTGAGTTGATGTAGTTTGTTGCATTGTTTCCATTTCCATTTGGCTGGAGTTGGAGAAATCCCTTGCATTGAAGTGATTCCCATGAGCAAGTTCTTAAAGAAGAGAATGATGCATTTCATTGTCCAAAGCTAACTGAGCCAATTCTCCCCCTTGCATATCAACCTTGCTCTCCAATCGACTTTGGAGTTGTTCCTCTAGCTCCATCTACCAGCTAAGATGCTCCAACATCTGCTCAATACTTTCAAGTTGCCCCTTGACTCAATGCAATAGCTTCCTTACCTAGAAATTCCCCCCACAACAAGACCATTTTTTGACTCGCTTCCCTAGTTTTCCTTCATCCATGTACAGTGTCACGAGGGAGAATTAACAACACCGTGAAACCAATTCTTGACAACATCACCTCGCCCACCTTGAGTATATCACCTGACATCTACCATAGAGAAGAGCCTGCTCCCAGCCACGAATTCACATCCATCTTGAATCAATTACCTAGCCTCCACCAAAGAAACTCCACAAAATTGTATGTTCCAAGCAACAAAAGCTCTGCCACGCTAAGATGATTATCCAACGCCCATGACAAAAACCTCAGTTATACCACCTACACAACTAGAATCAACCTTGAGTGCCATTTTAACATGTGTATATATCATGTCAAGCAAGTTACAAAAGGTTTAAGGCACACAGAGCAATGATGGATTGATTGTGTGAATTAAATGGAGGGGAAATGATATCACTCAAGAGATTTTTGAGCCACATGTCATCATGCCTTCATGCATAAACCCTCAAATTTTACCGATTTTTAAAAATTCTCTTAAAATGAGAGAACACCTCCCTAATATGGTGCTCGGAGAGTGGATGCTAAGAACCAATTCAATCATTTAGAACCTATGGGATCATCTTTCTTCGTGGGGGTTCAACGTCCTTCACCATGACACCTTTGTCGATTTGTATGGCATCATTGGCAAGCTTATCAACTAGACTATTATCATGCCTCTATATGTGTTAGAAGGAATATTCCTTGACATTTTGAAGATTGTGAGCAATTCTATCAAAAATGTGATTTTGGATCAAATAATTTTTATTGATACGATTCCATACTCTTGGATAACATTAAAGTAGTCCCTAAAGATCATGATTTGAAATATCTCCATAAACGAAATGAGATCCCAACCAAGAAACAAAACATAAGCCTCTACATAGTTTGTTGTATTTCTTAAACCCAAGGATATCGAATTTTTTTTTTCTGATACGGTCAACGAAGACCCTTCCCTCACCTCTCACCTGTATTATTGATTTGATTTTATGTTAAAAAAAAAAATATCTTTAATATCATCTCTAAAATGAAGAGAAATACTCTATTTTTTTCAAATACATTATTTTAATTTTTATATATATATATAATTATGATGAAAATATATTATATTATTATATATATAATTATGATGAAAAGAACTAATCTTGAGATTACTTTTCCTTGTAGAAAGAGAGGTAGATTACTTTTCCTTGCAGAAAGAGAGGTAAATTAATGAATATTTATCATTTAAAATAGACATTGCATGCGAATCTAGTGCATCCATGCTTTATCAATCTAAATCTATATAGTATGTTTATTTTTTTAATTATCCTTTAATGGGTTATTAAATCTAGTTTGTTTGTTATAGTTTACACATGTTTATATTTAGTTTCAAATAATTTATATATGGTTTATGAGTTATTAAATGTGTTTGTAGGCCTAGGTTTGCTACTTTTATATTTAGTCTCAAATAATATATGGTTTATAAGTTAATAATGTTATGAGCTGGAGAGTAGTTTAGGAATAGCTTATGAGCTTTAGAATAAGCATTGAAAAAGTTATACGTGTGGTTCTATTAAACTATAAAATCATTTATTTAAAATTAATTTTTAATTTAAAAATAAAAATAAATTAATAATTTTTTTATATTACATATAATTATTTATTTAAATTTTATTTTCCATATATATTCTTTAAAACTACTACTAATAAACATATACTACCCAATTTAGTATCAAATAATAATTTGATAAATCTATTTATGATCTATAAAGCGGTAGCAAGCACATGCTCCACCTATATATATATATATATATATAACACATGAGGTAATAAATGAGCTTATGGACCAATAGTTGTGATGAGATTCATCATTATGCTAGGATTAATTTTTAATTTAAAAATAATGTGAATTAATGATTTTTTAATTTTATATTTTATATTTAAATGATTTTGAGAATTTTGTATTACTATTTTGAAGATTTTATTTTTCAATTGAAATGTTAGGCTCGATGGAGTGATGCAATGGTATCTATCCTTGATTTCCAATATTGGAATAGCAAGAAGCTAACTAAAGTCGAAAAGAAAAAAAATATAATTTTATTAAGAATCAAATTTAGTTACTTATCTACAAGTTCTCATGGAAATGTTCTCATCAAGAGGTTGACAACATTTTTGTGGTAGATGGTGTAGAAAAAAATTGTGCGGCCTAGGGTTTGCGATCTGCTGGTTTGCAAGCCGCTCGGCATCTCCTCATGGATCCCCCGAACCCCGACTTGTTTGAAGATCTCTTCCACAGTATCGTCGCCTCCCTCCCTCCCACTTCATCATTTGATCCTCTTTCTTCTTGTTTCGTCAAGCGCGTTGATATACCAGAGGTTAAGCTCTCTTATGTCGCCTCTAAAAGGAAAGCAGTCACTCTCTCTGAGAAAGGCCTCATTGGATTGTTCATAGGACTCTGGTCGTCCCCTCATTCGGTAGATGTTTGGCTCAACAAAAACTGGAGAACCCTAATCCAAGGCGAGGTCCAACAAATCTTCTGCGGGAAAGGATATTTTGCTTTCATCTTTGAGAAGAAGGAAGACTGGGATCTCATCTTTAGGAATGGCCCTTACTTCATGGGTCCAAGAGGAATGTACCTGAACAAATGGGAGATCTCTTTCAACCCTGAGAAAGATATCCCTAAGGCAGTCCCAGTTTGGGTGAAACTACCACACCTCCCCCTTCATTGCTGGAATGATGAGGACTTTCGAGCAATAGGAAACACATTGGGGAAATATGTAGATAAGTCAGAGCCAAAAGCCCCAATGTTTTCATGTGCCCCCATCTGCTTTGAGGTAGATATTGAGAAAAAAATTCTGGAATCCATCAACCTCTCCATTGACGGATGGAACCACCTGCAAACAGTGGATTACGAGCAAATCCCTTTCAAATGCAAATATTTCCACGAATAGGGGCATTTTGCAAAATCTTGCCCAAAAAACCAGAGAAACTCAATCAAGAAGGTTTGTAAGAAGAAGGATGGAACATAGCAAGTGGGAAGAGAACCGTAAAAAATACAGCAACAAAGCAGCCTCGTGTCACGACAAAAAGTGCCTCCAAAAACAGGTATGATGCACTACAAACTGAAGAAAGAGAGATTGAAACCCCAGAGGAGAATGTAGAAGAAGCCCCGCACCAAAAGCAAGAAACACCAATAGAAGTTCCACCCCAGAAGGAGAAGAATGATTCGGAATAAGATTTAGCTCAGCCCGTGGTAAGGAAGGAAGCAACAACCAAATCAGAAGGATCAGTCACTTGTTCCAAGGCAAAAGCATGCTCTGAGAAATCTACATACAACTTAGTTGAGGAGCAAGAACCTCATTCCATAAAAGGAAGAAAGTCAAATAAGACACTAAGGGAACAGGGAACAGCAAGGGAAAACGCAGTGGGGAAACAGTCCAATCTAGACTTCTTGGTCAAAAACTTGCAAGCAAGTAAATACCTTCTTAGTGCAGAAGAGGAAAGAAAGGAGAAAGAAAAGGCGCTTTGAAATTCTAAGAAATAATGAAGCTGGTCTCCTGGAACTGCAAAGGATTTGGAGGTTCCCAGAAAATAGAAGTTATCAAAAGATTCAAATCAATGGAATCGATATCAATCCTTCTTATCCGGGAGACAAAAAAAATGACTGAAGACAGTCTTGCCACTCTAAAAAAATTTTGGCCTAAAGGAGAAGGGTTTTCCACCAGTTCGAACGGTGCATCTCAAGGCCTTCTCTATTGGTGGGACAGCGATAAGTTTGTAATGCACTCAGCTATTGAAAACAAGAATTGGTTGTTCATTAAGTTAGAAAACAAAATAAAAAAAAAGAAATGTTTCGGATAGGGAATATATATGGACCAACTATCCAAGCTCAAAAAGACAATTTCTGGAAATCCCTTGAGGATCAATGTAAAGGCAAACACCTCTCCCTTGCTTCATAGCGGGATATTTCAACGTCACTATCTCTGCGGAAGAGCGTAGATGTGGAAGTAAGGTTAGGGATCCCTTTGGAGAAAGGCTAGAGGACTTGATCTCGCTCTGGGGTCTTTTGGACATCAAACCAAAAAATGGTTCCTTCACTTGGAGCAATAAAAGAATTGGCCCAAGTCATATAGCTGCTAGACTGGATCGGGTGATGGTTAGCACTCATCTTCTCAGGACTTACCCTGAGCCTAAACTCCTGTGTTCAGCCATCTTAGACCACAAGCAAATCTATCTCTTATTTCCACCTTTGGAAAATTTGGGGCCCCTTCTTTTTCGGTTCAATCATCTCTAGCTAGAGACAGAAGAAGTTAAGGATATTATCTTTGATGCCTGGCGTTGTTTCATCACAGGGTCTCCAACAGTCTCAGGGGAACAGAAAATCAAGAGAGTTAAAACAACCCTCAAATCCTGGGTTAAGCTTCATTTTCAAGAGCCATCTCAAAAGAAAGTTGAAATTATAAAGAGCATGGAAGCCCTTTAAGCGGATATGGAGGAAAATGAAATCACCAAAGAGCATCTTCTCAAAGAAATAGAGCTCGAGAAAAGCCTGCAAAAAATTTTAAGGCACGAGGAAGAGGCATGGAGGTTGAGGTCGCGAGTTCTCTGGCTTAAAGGAGGCGATCAAAACACAAATTTTTTCCAAAATCAATGCAGAGATAGGCAGAGGTGGAACACAATTAGGGAGCTCAAAAGCGAGGACAACACAGTCATCACCAGGCAAGCGGCAATCAGCACGGAGGTAAGAAGCTTTTTTGAAAACTTTTATAATGATGAAGAGTATGTCTCTCAGGAATGCATGGAAGAAATGGTTCGAGACATTCCTTCCCTGATTAGCCCAGAGGAAAGTCTCCAGCTTGAAACCCCCATCTTTGAGGAAGAAGTAAAAAAGCCCATTTGGTCCCTTCACCCGGATAAAGCCCTAGGCCCTGACAGCTTCCCTATCCGCTTCTATAGAATTTTCTGGTCTCTAATAAAAAAGGATCTCATGCATCTCATCTTTTGGATGGCGAAAGGCAAGATGGGAGGAGCCACAAACTCCACCTTCCTGGCCCTGATCCCCAAAGAGGCAAATCCCTCCTCCATCAAATGGTTTAGACCTATTTCCCTCTGCAATGCCTCTTACAAAATCTTCTCAAAAGTCTTATCTCTAAGACTTGAGCCTATTATTCAATCTCTTATCTCTCCCAATCAAGAAGGCTTCATCTCTGGCCGTCAAATTAGTGATAACATTCTTATGGTTCAGGAAGCAATACATTCTAGCACTAAAAAGGGAGAGCCAGGTATGGCCATTAAACTTGATTTGGCAAACGCCTTTGATCGGCTGAGGCATTCTTTCATTTTGTTGGCATTCTTTCATTTTGTTGGTACTAGATAAATTTGGGTTCCCCCTTATCTTCATAAATCAAGTGCAAGCCTGCATAAATTCCGCTTGGATAGCCCCTTTAATCAATGGTAGACCCTCAGAATTTTTAAAGCCTCCCAAGGGATAAGGCAAGGGTTCGCCCTCTCCCCCTTTCTTTATATCCTAGTGGCTGACTCCCTGAGCAGAAGACTCTCTAGACTTCAAGCAGAAGGTTCACTCCCAGGTCTTTCCTTCCGAAATGGGGTCTATCCTATCAACCATGCTCTTTTTGCAGACAACACTATCCTGTTAGGCATAGCCTCCCCGCAAATTGCCAGAAATTTCTTAAAACCTTTATACCTTTTCCTCCGCTCTTCTGGAAGCTCATCCAACCTGAACAAATGTCAGCTCTATGGATGGAATTGCAGCATAGCAACCCTCCGTAGTATTTCTCAAATTATTCACATTAACGCCACTTATAATTGGACCCATTTCACTTATCTGGGTATTCCTATAGTTAAAAAGACCTTTGCCTCTGCTATGTGGACTCCGATTATCCAAAAGATCAAAAACAAAATTAACTCTCTGGGATCAAAGTGGTTAAATCTTCCAGGGAAAATAACTCTCATTCACTCCATTCTCTCCTCCTACCCAATATACTATGGCTTGATGATCTTAGCCCCTAAGAGTGTCATAAACAACATTTGTAAGGAAATCAGAAAATTTCTTTGGCAAGGAGGGAAGGTGCAGAGAAAGAAATTTCACTTGGTCAAATGGGACACAGTCAAAAGGTCAAAAAGCAAAGTTGGATTGGGCATCATAGACCCAGAGCAAATGAATAAAGCGCTAGGAGCAAAAATGATCTGGAGGCTGGTTACAGGTAGGAAAGAATGGTGGACATAAGTAATAAGGAAAAAATACATCAAAAGACCCAGGTCAAAAATCTTAGACAACTTGTGGATTGGCAAAGGAACCTCTCTCTGGCACCTGTGCAAAGCCTCTATCAATCTAATTCAGTCTAACTACTACTAGATCCCAGGTAATGGAAAAAAAATTAAAGTATGGGAAAACAACATTCTTGGGCAGCCCTCCCTCACCTTGCTTCTAGGGATGACCGATTTTGCTGGGTGGGCTCGTAGTTGTGGTTTTCACACTCTCCATGACCTCTCATTATGGAATTCGAAGGGGTGTTGGATTGGTTGGAAGGAACTTCACCCCCCACCCCATTTGGAAGAAGCCAAGAATCTCCTCATCTCATCTCTGCATGGCATGTCACCAACTAGCGAAGCTGTAAGGGATCACATTGGATGGGGTAAAAATGGTCAGTACACTGTCAAAGAAGGATACAAAAGACTCTCATCAGAACTTGCAGCAAACGATTGATTATGGAAAAGGGTTTGGCATTCGGATAGTATCCCAAAGGTCAACTCCTTTATCCGGATCCTGATGCACAATAAATTACTCGCGGTTGAGAATCTTAAGAAGAGAGGGATAGCAGGTCCCTCACGGTGTGCTCTTTGCAACTTGGAAGAGGAAACATCCAACCACATATTCCTGTAGTGCAATGTTTCCTTGAAGATCTAGCAGTGCATTCTCCCTCGAGGATTTAATTTCAAACCCCCAGGCTTTGTGGCTCAGCTCATTGAGGATTGGGCTAAACACCTCCTCGGTTCTCTCATAAAAAATCCCATCCTCAGGCGTCTTTGGAACACCATTCCCAAGAATTTATGATGGCAATTGTGGATAGAAAGAAACAAATCAATCTTCAAAGATCAAAAAGTGGTTCCAACTCGTATAGTTTCAAAAATTGTGGGAATGATAGCTGAAAAGTTTGCCTTGAATGATAACAGCTTTCCTGTTTATGAAAACATCCTTGAGCCACACTCTTCATGGTGCAAGATCTTTCTAAAAGAAAGGAACTCCCCTCAGTCCAACCCCATAAAGACAAAAAGCAAGCAGCTTATAAGCACATCTTCACGGGAAATAAGAAAAAACAACAGTGATTTCATGGCCTGGTTGCGGGAAAAGAATTCTTATGCTTTCTTCTTCAATGGTGCCTCAAAGGGCAACCCAGGGGTGGCAGGTGCGGGGGGGATCCTTCTGAATCTAGGAGGACAAATTGAACAAACCTTCACTTGGGGTCTTGGCTATAGGACCAATAATGAGGCTGAGTGGATCGCTCTCCTTCAGGGAATGAAAATTTTACCCAACACTGATCTCTGCAGGGTAGCGATATTTGGAGATTCAAGACATGTCATATATAAAATGCTCAATGGATACACCACTGGCTCTATAAAGTGTCGACGGTTGTATGATAAAATTACTCCTCTCCTATCTATACACTATGAATTCTTCCA